>JAFBJQ010000467.1:395005-447489 GCA_016785345.1 Trinectes maculatus | reverse complement strand
AGAGAGCGCTCACCAACTAGTTCCCGTGTGAAGTCTGAACGTATTTACGGGGCAAACCACTTAAGCCGAAACAAGGAAGTTCACGGGAGATGTGTCGTAACCACGAAAACGACGTAATTCGAGGACCCCCTGTATACTCCTCTTTTTTTTTAGTTCCAGGAACAACAAGACTACAACCTTGTGAGGTCTTTACAGGTTCAGTCAGCCATGAATTTGTGGTGATTCAGAAGACGTGATTCTCTCTGGTCAGTTTCAGAGCTCGATCTCGTATAGCTGGAACCAACCGAACTAATGTTTCAATGAAAAATAAACTTTATTGGAGAGATTTTATATCTGGTATATCACAGTGACACCAGCAGACACAACGTGCTGTGATACACATGCAATGCTGCTGCTGCTGGAGCTCTGATTACTGAGAGTGTGTGAGCTCTTCAGAGCAGAACTGATCATGTGACTTGAGATCTCCGTGTTTCACTCAGGATGTTTGGACGCAGCCAGCAAAACCTCTCCGCCACCACTGTGTGGTCGCATCCACGGAGGAGGTTGGATCAAACACATGCAGGCGCGCGGCAACTGGGCCACTCTCTTCAGAGAGTGAGAGCGTGGCGTGGTTTGCTCTCATTCATTCATGGTTAATCACTGGAGAGGAGACGGAAATCCTAGAGTCTTATCTTATCTCCTGCAACTGCCTCTTTCCTCGAACACTATAATTCCCAATCCTCCTCCATCCCTCTTTCGCCTCTCCCTCAACTCGCTGTGGCGTCTTCCCTTCTCGTTGTTGTTCTGTGATCTCCAGATTTCGCTTGGCTTCATCTCTGTCAGCTCCAATTTTCCACCTCAATCCCAGTTGCTCTGCTCACCCCCTCCTCCCCCACACTTCACTGTAGGTCGTTTTTAGTTGAATGATACATCAGTGCCTGTAACAGTAGCTGGCTGTTGAATGAGAGAGATTTGCTAACCCCCCCCCCCCCTTCCCTCCACCCTGCAGTCCATCTCTCACACCCACTCACACACACACATATGCAGCAATCTACAGTATGAGTGACCTGCAAGAGGGAATCAACAGGAATATTAATTCCACTAAGGCACACACACGCATATGCAAGTGCACTCACTGCTCGGAGCCATTCATTCATTAATGGAGTCACATGCTGCACATCTGAGTCTCACACATCACTGGCGTTGAGTTAGTGAAAGAGAGGACTGAGCTGGACTGACAGAGGGGGCAGGATTGTGTAGCTTTCATTGCCGTGTACACTCTCGATGTGACAAACCAGTGTGGTTGGTGTGTGTGTGCGTTTTAACCACAGTGTGCACCAGTGAAGCATGTTCGCTCTCGTGCACGGATGTGCATCGACTGTGCAGCTGTCACATGGCCTCTGCTCAGGAACACGAGAGAGGCAGCAGCGGCGCGGGGGGGTGGGGGGGGGTGGGGGTGTCAATCTTGCATTATCAGGATTTTCTTCTCCTCCCCACCTGTGGTTCTGTCACCCTTTGTCTTTGGGTGAAACTGATATATGAGTCACAGCAAAGATAAAGTGAACTGAAAAAAGTCAAATAATAATTTTTAAAAAAGGGCTGGATTTTTTTCCCTCTTAATTCTGCACCAAAAATTATTTCAGCCCTAAATCCTGCACATGCATCATCCTGCTCCAACCCAGCACTCCCATGAAGATCCTGATAACTTCCACCTGCACCAGTCCTTCGTACTGGAAGTCGGTGCACCTCGCCCTGCGAAATAAACAACACATGCAGCTTTTATGTACTAAACTCAAAGCTGCAGGGGCTAAAATTAGATTAAAATGGAATGGATCGAGCCCCTGGTTCTCTGATTGTTTGTGCTGTTTCCCGTAGCAGCAGATTCCGAACAGATGCTGGAATTCTGAGACACAGTCAGTGTTTCTCAATAGGATCCAGTGTGTAGAAGAGGTGGTGAGTTTTTTCAGGCAGTTATGTTTCTGTGTGTCAGCCTTATTTTCATAGCGTTGGTGTAATGAAGGTCATCTTCATTACTTAACTTTTTGACAAGCTTATCACAATGAGTGAGCATAGAAATGAATGTTTTATTCATACCGTGAATTACAAATTGTGTTTGCGACATGTGTGTGTGTGTGTGCGTGCAGGTCCTGTGCTGCCCTCAGTAGGGATGGATTGGTAAAAATAAAACATTCAGTCATATGTAATGTGAAAGAGCTCACACAGCTGTGACAATGTGCAATATGAGAAATGGAAAGTGTGAAGCATGTTTAAGTCACTTATCTTTTGTCTCCTCTCCAGGGTGTTCAGGTGAAAATGGTCCCCATTTCCTCTGGGCATTGTTTAAAGGTTCCGGGTCATACTATGAGTTGATTGGTGTAGGGGGAGTGCATTTTTTCCAGATCTGGCAAGGTTAATAGTTTCCTTGATAACAGGTAGATATAATATACAGGCTAATTGGAACCACCGAAAATAAAAATAGCAGAGTAACTGGTAAATGTATTTTAAGGTTTTGTTCTACGTTTGTTATTTTGAGATTTAATGGGCGGGGTCAATTTCCCCCGTGCTGAGTCAGGGTTTAGGTTGGTACCAGAAGCAGGATACAAAAGGACACCACAAGCTGCTGCTGGTAGGGCCACTTGGGCTCTTGGTGCACAGTATGTTTATTTTTTATGTCTGTATATGTTCTGTCAGTGTTGGTGAAATAAAACACCTGGTTGGGCATCATATATGTGCGTTTTCGTTATTTGACGTAAAAAATGTATTTGAGTGTTTTCCAAGTATTGTGAATCACTCAGGTATGAGGGTGCTTTCCTCCAGGAAATACATAAACTGCAGGAAAACAGCATCTGATTGATCAAGATTTCTGGGCTGACCTGAAAATCCCCTCACCATTAAAATCCTCGGGCAGAGCTGCAGCTCTTTCGTTTGCCGCGTTAATCAACACCTCCATCGAGCAGAGAACCGCGTGTGTGATTAAGCTGATGAGAGACCTACTTTTTCCCCATCACATAGATAGCAGTAGGGTTCCAGCTGTAAGCACTGCTCTCGTTGCGTGCGCGCTTGCATGCGTACGTGCGCACATGTGCGTGTCTGTGTGAGTGAGCTGCCACTATAATTACACACACACTGACAATAGATTAATTCCTGCTATAAAAAAAAAGAGGAGCATTAAAAAGGAGGAGGAGATTGGTGGAATCAAGTGGGAATATAGCAGAAAGATCCAGGTTGCTGCTTTTTGTCATCATTGCTATGTTTAGTGATGTATCACTATGAAGCCAACCCTCAGAGACAGTGTTGTTGTCAGGTCTGCCTGGAACCCAGCATTATGTAAGTTGATTAATGGCCTGTCTTTCCAAGATCAAATGTGGCGATGTCATCCAGGATCACATTTACCAACAGAGCATGGATTAATTGCACTTTTTTTTTGTTTTGCCAAATAATGACGATAAGTCATGAATAATTCATCATTGATCATATGTTTATAAAAATGTTTATGGGACGTTTGAATATGTTAAATAAGATCTTTCAATCTATCAGCGAGCACTTTGATGAAACTGTCAGAAACGGTCATCACAATGACACAACTGTGACACAATTCCTCACTTGCTTAGAACAATGACAACACTTTATTAACATGAACGACACCACAGCCCCTCAAAAGGGAAACCAAAACATCTGTCAGCCCCTGCTGGTTAATTGAAGTACAGGTCATAAACTCCACCCCTCCTCCCCCCATACTATTACAATATATACACTAACATAGCCATTACTTTAAGAATACTGAAACTAATAATGCAGATTTACAAGCGGAATGTATTTGTTTCTACAGTAAACTGAGTTGTGCTTTTGCAAAGCAGACAAAGTTGTACAGTGGTATGCACTGCCTCCAGGCTGTAGCCATATGGTTACACTGGAGATTGGTATTGCAACTCCTTAAAGTGGGCTAGATCGTATGTTTCAAGGAAATGAAAATATCTGTTTACATTATTATATGTCCTGCTTCTTTCTCACTCACAACTATAACCTTTACTTATATGTGAGTGCATCTTGCCAGAATAAAAGGGTATGCAGGTCATCTGTGAAAAGCGTATGACGACCACAAGGATACAGTGGAATCCACTGAATAAGACTGGTAAGTGTTTCTTCTCAGAAAGACAAAAAAAAAAAAAAACATCAGCCCAAAGCTGGAACCAAACAAACCCTTCAAGAGCTATGACTCAACAGTCTGCAGAGCCTGATCTTGTTCGAGACAGAATGTATTTTTCACTTTGCTTTATCGTTTGGTAGAGGTTCAAGAACGAACACAGAAGGTCACAAACACACAGGTGCTGCCATCAATGGGCTTTTCACTTAATGATATCTATTTTTTTTTTAATCAGAAAACACGGGACACCGTCTCTAGAAAGAAAAACAGGCTCGATCAGAGCAAAAACATGATTCATTCAAGTTATTTTTGACTCTTTAGCCTCACAAAAGATGAAAATACATGGAAAATTGTTACCAAGAAATTCAGCTCCTGAAAGAGATTTCAATCAACTCTTGCTCTCAGGTTTATTAATGTACACGTGCATCATCCTACAAATGCAAGTCCACTTGAATTTTCTTTGAAAAACAAACACAGCTGTGGTGTAGGGGAAAAAATGAGTTGAAGACTAAATTCTAGAGGCTAAAACTGAATACATAGATAAACTGATAAAGAATAGATCAGTATAAGAGTGCATACAGGAAACATACAGAACAGTTTTACAAGCAGTAATTACAAGTGTGAGTGAAGTTGTTAGTAACTGTTAAATGTCAGTGATAATATCCATAAGGTTCTGTGACACTGTAAAATACTGGCACTGCAATACCAGTAAACGTCTCATCATGGCACATAATCATTATTACATCAACCTTTTATTAGATCTCGTTTCATCCTTTTCAACATATCAAAATTACATTGTCACATCAAATGCATCTCTCATCATGACGCCTCTCTCTCTCTCTCTCTCTCTCTCTCTCTCTCTCTCTCTCTCTCTCTCTCTCTCTCTCTCTCTCTCTCTCTCTCAGCCGTGTTGAGTCGTGCCTGTTTGTGAGACCCGTCTCTTCCCACTTGCCCACAGAGACAGAAGACAGGTCAGAGTGAGACTGGCTGTCCCTGAGACACATATTGTGTAACACACTACTGAACAACGCTGTGTTCAAAAATATCCAATTCTGAACTTCACTGAGTCCAAGTGTGTGCATGTGTGTGTGTGTGTGTGTGTGTAGGTGTGTTGTGAAAACACATTGTGTATGCACTGGATGTGCGCGTAAGTGAGTCACCAGAATATGATTAATACACTTTGTTTGCCTCCGTTTTGTTTTTATTTTCATTTAAGAGTGAACCGCTTTACATTCATCTGTGTCACGTGCGATAAAAACAACAACATCCGTCACATTAGTACCAATCACAAAACAGCATCAGATCTGTTTCATTACAATGTTTTAATGTTGTTGTTGTTTTTTATGTATGATGTACTTTGTTGTTCCATCTTTGAGTTTCATCAGTCCACAGAATATTTCAACATGGTTTGTGGGAAAGTCTTTTTTAAAAATCTTTTATTTAAATCATCACCATAAGTAGAAATGTGTCTGACTGATGATCAATGTGTAGAATCACCCATAAGGGACGGTGTAAGAACATGTATTGTGTTCACTGCTGCTGTGATGCTGTGGCTGATGCAACACCGGAGAGCACGGGGTTCAGGAACATTCGGAAAAATCTGAATTTGAAATGAATGGATTATTCTTTCGGAGAAAAAAAACAACATCGAATAAGAAAAAGGAACAGAAACTCCACTCCAGTAGTTCGAAACAGAAGTTTGTGATCGATAAGTGCATTCACAATGAGCCAATGAACAGAGAGCGATTGAATGTAATCATATTTACTGGCTCACATTTATTCTCTGGCTGCTGAGTTTGGAATTAGTTTGATTGGGAACAGGGTGGAAACGCCTTGCATGAGTACATTACAGTAATTAATACTGGAAGAAATAACAGCGTGTCTCAGGTTTGCTGGGTCCGTTAAGCATTGGAAGAGATTTATTTTGAAGTTCCCCGAGGGTTACACACGTAACATAAATCAAATCACATTTTATTTCTAAAGAGCCTATTCACAAATTTTCCTCCTAAGGTTTTAACAGTCTGTATATTGTGGGTCCATTTGCTAGAAGCACGTGAGCTAAGTCAAACAGCAGGAATAACACGCAAAGCTAAAGCAAGGAAGAAAAGAAAGGAAAAGTGCAACCAACTGTGACACTTGAGACTAATAAACGTTATTTGGAGCATTTGAAGGTCATTACTTTTTTTTTTCCAAGACATTTAGTAATGACTATAATTACTCTGGAGCCACAGGTTTCCAGGCGTTTTCAATTCAAGTGTAATTAGAAACGTACAGATTGAACCGATACAAAGAACTGGAAGTGACTGAACGGGAAAAAAAGAATCAGATGAAAAATAAAAGTACATTTTATATCCACAGAATTACCACAACAATGCAGCATTCACAAGCAGGAATAACAAACCTTTGTCATCATGGCTACAATAATAAATGCACATTTAACGTTGTGGGTTTTGTTATTATCATTTATATGTATATGCACCGTTAATTTGTAAGGGAAGCAGGGTTCAGCGCTTGCTGAGATATGTCAGTATGACGGAAAGGTAGCATGCTGCACTGACCAATAAACAATAAACAGGCCACTGTCAGTTATTTCTATGGAGAGCTAAGTAATGTACTGATGTGCGTGTGCCGGCTGCGCTTAAGTGATGCAAAAGGAGGGAAGGCGGAGAGACAAATGGATAGAGTGATGGATGGTGGGACTGGCTGAAGAGAATGACTCATATTTCTGCCTCCTGCTGCTCCACTGTCATCTCGTCACTGCTGCATGGCCTGATGCTCTGTGACACCAGGCCTTCCTTCAAACCAGCATCCTCTCATTCACCGCCTCACATTAACCAGTGGGAACACTCAGTCCACCGCCCACACACACACACACACACACACACACGCACACACACACGGCTTTCCTATTCAACTTTCTAATTCATTTATTCTGCCTCTCTGGCTCCCATGATGTCCTTCATACACAATGAATGAATTCAGTGCAGCTGAGTGAACGATGGAGGCAGCGGCTGCATTAAGAGCCAGACGAATAGTTTCCAGAGTTTCCAGGAAAGAGAGTATGTTCAGTTCATAATTTCAAACTGTGCAGACAGAAGCCTCAAACACGAGCAAGTGATCACTGAGAACATGGTGTACTGTACATCTGGGACAAAATACACACACACACACACAGACAGACACACAGCAGGAGTGAGAATCTCTGAATGGATAACAAAGCTGTTGTGGAAAGGTAATGGAGAGATGTTAGAGCAGTGTGATGTAGAGGAGATTCTCTCTGATGGAGGACACTCAGTGTTTTTGTTCAATAGTCATTCATAGTCTGCACACTAACAAAGACAGTGCATTAGACTCGCAGTCATTTTTCATATCATATGTGTGAGGGACAATACTGGACACACACACACACACGCACGCACACACACACACACAAACAACTGCTACAGTGACCGTCCGACTGAGCAACACCACTTGCGCAACTGTGGATTTACTGTGTTGCTCAAGAGCACTACTGTAGTAGTTGAGGTTGGGGACAGAGCATGTTGAGCATTTTATAGCAGAACACTTGCAGTCTAACTGAATGAAACATAAAAGGGATGCTCTGTTATTTCGAGAAGTGAACATCTGTCGACTGGTTGGAATGAGATTTTTTTTTTATTGAGTTACGCAACAGCATTACAATTAATCATGTTCAGCAATCATCCTTTTGTCCTAATGTCTTGAGAATTAATAAACCCTATGTAGTGAAGCTATCCCAGAGTATAAAGTATATAAGGGTGTAATCGCTGTTCACTATGCCACTATCATATCCATAAACTGTGGACAAAAAAAACAAAACAAAACAAAAAACACCAAATGACTCAGTGTGAGTGTGAGTGTGAGTTACGATTTGAGTAATACCAGAAGTTGAAGTCATATGAAAACTGTAAGAACTGTGGGATCCACTGTGTGGTGAATAACATCTAAAGAAAAACAAAAAAAACTACAGTGGTATTTAACAGATTAGAGCTAAAAGGAGAGTTGTCTGCTTTTCCTGTCTACGAGTGACCAAATACTGTATTTATTGTCACTGAGCAGAGCATATGTTTATACTTTTAGGGAAAATTTGACTTTTTTTCCAACAACACTGTTAAAAAATGTAATAAGTTAGTATGAAAATTCACTTAGGAGTAAAAAAAGTCCACAGTAAACAATATCATGGGAATTAGCAGTACGGTAATTAATGGGCGTGAACGTGAACGTGTTAACTCCCATTTCAACTTGAAAGGAAGAACATGTTTCATATTCATAAGTATGTGAAAGTGTTTTTTCTTCATTGGAATTTGTGCAGGTGGCAGTCCTTGGATCCTTATTCTCATTTTGGATGGGCCAGACCATACTACATAGATTTTTTTTGTTTCATGAGTTGAGGTAAGGTTGGTTCCTGGGGGATTATCTCTGTGCTACTTAAAGACAAGATTTCCTCTTTCAGATGAAAAGGAAATGAAAGCGCGCAGTGAGTTGCGCAGAAGACAAAGCCTGAGATTTCAGAGGCAAAGCCCATAAATAGATACATAGAAAGGAAAGAGCAAATACGTGTGCTGGACTAAAAGACAAAGAAACCGAGCGTAGCAGCAGTAGTGGCTGTAGCGTGTCATATCTTATGTTCTCTCAAAGAGAAATGATGAAGTAACTCAGCTGAGCTGGCAGCTCCCCATAGTATTATTATTGTTATTATTATTATCAGTGGGGGTGAATGTACAGCATCTCTGGAGAGGCTGCTCATTTGGCAAAAAGCATCATTACACTGAATAAAGTCTACCGGGGCTGTCAACTGACACAGCCTGTGACATAAAATCATATTTTAGAGGCCTTCATACTCGCACTGCCTGCCAAATAAAGGCAATTACAACCAACATGATCATGACTTGAGACGAAGACACGAGCGTAATTGAATTTTTCGGTGATATGAAACGGGCAATGCAATATCCAGGGAGAACTACAGCACAATGTTTAATAAACAGGGACAATTATGGATTATGAACGTGTTTGTGTGTGTGTGTGTTTTTTTTTTCATCAGTCGCAGACTCTCACACAAGAGCCAATCCCTGAAATCAGGTTAGACACAAAGACGTTCGTATAGCATCATATAGCAATTACAGCTTGTAAAGATGGATGGATGGATGGATGGATGGATGGATGGATGGATGGATGGATGGATGGATGGATGGATAGATAGATAGATAGATAGATAGATAGATAGATAGATAGATAGATAGATAGATAGATAGATAGATAGATAGATAGATAGATAGATAGATAGATAGATAGATAGATAGTCCTCTCTTGACCACTGTCGGATCGAGGAGCAACTAAGAAATAACACATGCACCCTGTAATTGCGTGAGCAGAGCCGAGTGCTGCAGAGTGGAGCGGAGCGGAGATGCTTGTATGATCAAAAGTGGTCTAAATATAGGATGATGCTGCTGCGTGATTTCTTCTGCTGGAGCAGGGATTCACCCAGCCTCAGCTGAGAATGAGAGGAGAGAGGGAAGGAAAGAATGGAGGGAGGAGACCAGAGGTTAAGGCCATATTTAGAAAAAAAATCCCTTATATCTAACAGTGTGTGTGTGTGTAAAAGATAGAGGTGTAAGCTCAGTCACATGGCCCTGCATCCATTCCCATCCATCACAACATAGTGGAGGGCCAGTCGCACTGTAATCTCTGTGGGTCTGTCAGTTAATGCTGGCCGCTTTACAATCACTCCATCATCGCACTGTGCTGCATGCAGTGTTGTTGCCTTGGCAGAAAAGTGACTTACAGAAGCAGCCTATCCACAAATCCCCTCATGAATGGCGCACAATCGTTATCTTTGGCAGGTCTATCAGAGGGAGATCTCATCTCACCGCAAAATGTATGAGCGGCTTGACTTTTATTTCACACACAGGAGACAGGGTTGCGTGTGATTACCACAAAGTTTCATGCAGATCTTTGTCAACAGAAAATGGTTTCGTTTTATTCTGAACTGAAATCTAGTCACCATGATTCTCAGTTTAAGCATCACTAAAAAAATTAATCATATATATATATATATATATATGTGTGTGTGTGTGTGTGTGTGTGTGTGTGTGTGTGTGTGTGTGTGTGTGTGTGTGTGTGTGTGTGTGTGTGTTTGTCTGATCAACTGCTGGTATTGTTGATGCACAGTTCTTCTTAACAGACCACGAAGTCAGCCCATTTACTGACATTTTCAATTACCTCCACCTCACACTTCACTGACATGCCAAGTATCCATTTTCATTGGCTCAGAGAGACACTTTGGTGGTGAAAACATGTTCTTAGTGGCTTAAGGAAACATAAACTCATTTCCTGTGGAGGTTTTGCAATAAAAGGGGTCATGAGAAATTAAAAGTCTGTCGCAATCGATGGCTCTCGTCCCATTCGATCAAAAACGGGAAGAAAAAAACTACACAAAACAACACACGTTACAATGATTTTGTGCAATCAGTTGAAGTTGATGGGCCGAGAGTGCACAGCTGTGCAGGGTATTTTATGTATTAGGACAACACGTGGAAGCCTTTTAGGCTAATTATGTCGGACCACAATCCTAATTGCTGACGATGAACTGCTCAAATAGCTCATGGTTTGGTCACTGCGGGCGATATAATCACTTACAGGGCCAAAATGCTGTTGCTCTGATAGGTGTAATAGTTTTTAGGCATTTAGAGCTTCTGTAACTGTGATGACCAGACTTTTTGTGTTGCGAGCCTTGAAAATACAACATGTACTTGTGAAGTATCATCTCAGAAGGACGTGGCCCCGTGAACAAATGAACACCTTACTGTAAAATCTATGATCAAAAAGAATATTGATTTTTTTTTTTAGAGCTGGTGATAAATGTTTACTCTCAGAAACATCAAATGAAATATTGGGATTGGGAGATGGGGTCACAACACAATTGATTATTTTTTTAATGAGGCAACAGACAGGATATTTTACCCAGATTAGTTTTTTTAATAAAACAATATAACATATTCATTGGGATTAATGAATGCCTTGTTAAAACTAATAAAGAAACAGCAGTAATGTAATAAACTCAGACATACTGTTTTTGTTCAGTTGCCATTCTATGGGTGATGCATAAACAGAGAGCGACATCCAGTGACCAGCTGTGGACTCTCACCTGTCATTTCATAAACCACTGACAGAGGGCAGTATCACGAAATACACCTCCTTAACCTCATCTTTTTGACTTGTACTCGCCGAGATGTGAATCCCTTCCTCTTCCGGTTGTCGTCCGTTCGTGTGTCAGGTATCTACTTTTCCTACTTCATTTGTGTCTTAAAAATCTGAGTCAATCCTCGACATTTTTACATTGCTGCACAGAATCACAACCTAAATCCGATAAAACAGTTTACTTGCTACGTTTCCGTCTTGGTATGGTAAAGACTCCACTGTTATTATTAGATAAAATGATCATTTAAGTTGTGCTAACTCTTTAGCAAAGTAGCATCACAGTAGCAAGCAACCGGACTTTTGGTCTAAAAAAGAAACGCACCTTTATTTCGTCCTTTTGACTGCTACCTTTACCTTTCGAATATTTCCTGTCTCCGAATATAGCCACTTTTATTAAATAAATTTGTAATTAAACATGCATGTAACAGTGACACTGAGTTCACATTAACCGAAATTGCTGCCCGTTTTCTTCTCAACAGATAACGGAGTCGAAATGGCCAAATCTAAGAACCACACAACCCACAACCAGTGTAAGTTTAACCTCAGAGAAGAATGCGCATTTACTAGCCTATTTTTATATAAAGACCAGAATTCATACTGTAAACTCTTTCAGTCATCCATTGCAATGAAACTCTTATGGATTATCTTGAAATTGTCATAGCTAATTGTCATAGTAGGCCTATATGTAAAGAAACGTTTTATATCAATCATAAATATGAGTGTGTGTGAATTGGGATGTACTTTTAAAGTCTAAACAGTTACAGCACTCAAATGCAGCACAGCTTGTTTTGGTTTGTTCAGCACATAATTAAGGCAGTGTCTGTGAATTGTCAACATATCACAATCTCTGTGAAATCAAGCATTAAAGTTTTCAAGAATAGTCCCTTTTTATATTAAAGCCACTGTGCCCAGGAAAGGTAGTCAAGAATATCTTACTTAATATGTAGTGCTCACAGTATAGAGGTAACCTTCCATGTGTAGGTGGCCTTTTTTTGTAAATGAAGGATGAATTGTTATGATTTTCTTAACTGTTTCCCCTCTGGTCTGCACAGCTCGTAAAGCCCACAGGAATGGCATCAAGAAGCCCAAATCTAATCGTTATGAGTCATTGAGGGGGGTATGTATTGTTTTAAATCGATAATGGCTTTACTTTTTTAAATAAGATGGTCGCTACATGTAGCAGGGTCTGAAACCATCAAAGAAACCATTTTAAATCAGAACCTGAGAGATCAGTTATCCCTTAGGCTCTTTTTCAGACGTGAAAAGCAAATCGTGTCCCTACATTTCTGTAGTTTCTTTGCCACCTGTGACCCTCAAGCTCAGTATGTTGATCACTTTTTTTTTCTATTTGCAGGTAGACCCTAAGTTCCTGAGGAACATGCGCTTTGCTAAAAAGCACAACAAGAAGGGCATGAAGGCAGCACAGAAGCGTACCCAGGAGAAATAAGCCGCTATGTTATCACAATAAAGCAGTGCTTTGTTAACAAATCAACATCAGATGGAGTTTTGTTTCTGTTATAGTTGCTCTTGCATCAATCTGAGAACATGATCACTATTTAGTTCCTTTTTGAAAGGAACCAGCTTTTTCCTTATAGCCAGTTAAGTTGAAAGCTGAAAGCTCAGAAAAGATGTGTGGTCAAAACCCAATCTCCTCCTTTTCATGTATTATATCAGACTGGACATCGGTTATGGAGGGAGTTGCACACTTGTAAAGTGAGTTTTACAACTGTCATGTAAATTATTATTTTTAAGTCTGTATCATCATTGTTCACAAGAAACAAAATTGATATGGGTGGCACATGTTCTATATTCAACTGATATTTGTGCTGCAAATCTATCCTCTCTTCAGCCCTAAAGGAAGGATAAACACACAAAAAAACAGAAAGTGTGTCATCATATTTTAATTTTTTTCAAATACATATGATCCAGGAGATAAGCATGTAGTTTATCTATTGCACATTTAAAATTAAACAAAAGATTATGAAAAGCTGTTGCATAGAGGTTCAGTTCCTCTTTCACCTTACATCAGGTCCATGCATGTTCACAGTTTTATTGTTTTGTGACATGCTTGAAGATGCATAGATTTGAAAATATTATTTATTCAAGGTATAGCAGTGTCTACTTTTTACAGATTTTAAGGGGCATCCCTGAATACAAGTCAGTCCCCCTTTTACTTTGATTTTAAAAATATATGACCCCAGTACTGCAAAATTGCAAAGAAAAAAACTGATCTGAAATTGAAATAACAACATGAAGCTATACATGGACAGAAACCAACATTGTGCTGAGGGTCATCTGAAATTGTTTTGCCAACATAAGCAAATCCTCCACGTGACAATAAAGTTTTCATGACTGTTGTTCAACCCTCATGAAATACCTAAGGCACATTTTGTTTATAGAGCTGAACGAAGTTATTTTACTCTTGGACAACAAATATCTCCAAATTCCCATTGTATGAGGAAGAAGTAAAGCAGCAGCGTCCAGACGTCACTTCCGCTCCTGCTCTGACGGCAGCTTGCATCATTTCTTGTCTCTCTTTCGGCAGCCGGTGGCAGCAGACAACATGTGAGTACTGTATTCCCATTCACTCTGAAGTGTCAGAACTTACGTTTTCTAAAACCACAGCTACGATTTATTTCGCCTCTGTTCGCACACGCGAGCGTTTAAAATCCTCTTTTAGCAAACTTTGCAGCACGTTTAGCTACAAGCTAACTAACTCAAGTGTTGACTGCTAGTTTAGCCTGCTAGCTAACAACAAGGAGGCGTCATCCCTGTGAACTATCCGATGTGGAAACTGATGTATTAAACTTAACTGACTGGTTTTGGCGAATGTTTGCTATGCAAGGTAGAAGTGGACTTAATCGCACCGATAGGCTTACATATTTTTACTGACATTGCTGTCAAACTTAAGCAATGACAGGTACTGAATGCTCAGTTGTTAATGAGATTCAAAAAGTTGAGGGAGGAAGGCACTCATTAAACATGGCAAATACTGAAAACCTATCCCATTATGTGCTCAATATCTAAACGTGACATAAACATAATATAATTGTTTCTGAGGGCTGTTTATAACCAAGTAGTGCAATTTAAAACGTATAACTCAGCCACTGTTGACAAAATATGTTCGAATGGAAACTAGTTTGTACTTAAGTCCTTTATATAATAAATACCCTTTTTAGTATTTCCAAGCAGTATAATGACAATTAGATAATTTAATTATCCATTGATTGGTTCATGTTTAGATGGAACACTTGGTCATACTGATCTGAATTATCATGGTGAAAAAGGATTGTACTTAAGTAATTCCCACGTACATTTTCCCAATAACCAAAAGACATAATTTATTTTATATATGTATATATTTTTTACCTTCTGTCACCGTTTACAAAGGTAACTGTATGTAGCGTTGTGGGACACCGAATGTCTGTTATATGTGAAATTTAATTAGCCCCTGCAAAGTGTTGTGGAATATGCATTCATAATAACACAAACACGAGCGCTGTTCAGTGTGAGTGTCCCATGCAAAACAAAAACATTACAGTGTCATAATGAGCCAGCACAATATGTTACCTATCATCTTACCAAGGCTGAAGCTGGTAAATTGATTTCAGCGATTATGCATTTTATCATCTACTCACATCTGTTATGACAAACTATGAAAGGGGTAATAATAATTCACTGATGTATCATGTTTAAATGAGGAAAATAAATCAGAAGATGCACTGTATGATCTTCATGACACATATAGTTTTTCTCTCTTCAAGTCTTCAGTTCTCTTTGTTCAGACGGACACCATGGTGGAGCCCGTCCCTGAGTCCATCAGCTTTCCCTCTGAGGAGGAGAAGACCCTGAAGTTCTGGGAAGACAAGGACTGCTTCCAGGAATGCCTGAGACAGTCCAAGAACAGGCCCAAGTAAATCTAAGTTATTGGTTTATAATTATGAATGAACTTTATAGAAAATATCCCCACAGCAGTTGTAGCATGAGACATGCTGTGAGAGCGGTCAACAAGTTTTCAAGATTATTACTAGTGAATATCATTCCAGCTTTTGTGGAACCAAGTAAAGACATTGCATTGCTTGGCTCACGTTTAATCACACATTATTAATACAAAGAAATGTAACAGGATTTTATTTTGATAGCCCTTTATTATTATCTGAAATTACAAAAAAAATACACACAATATAAAAAAGACAGTACTGTTATAGCAGTAGCAATAACAGTCTGTTTTTGTGATATCAGCACATACTGCAAGTTATTATAAGACATTATTTGGGCATACAAAACAGTGGATGCCTTTCAGTATGAAGAAATTTTGAATAAATGTATGTATATGACTATTATATTATTATAAAAAAGTATTTTTCTGCCATGATATCATGAAATGTGTTCATTACATGATATTGCTAAGTTCATGTCCCAAAAACATTTTTAAGTAAAAAAACTGTTTAAATATATGGCCGAATTTCCCAAAAAGAAAATGCAGTCTGTTCTCTAAACAGGTACACCTTCTACGACGGCCCCCCTTTTGCCACGGGTCTGCCCCACTATGGTCACATCCTAGCTGGCACCATCAAGGATATTGTTACACGGTTTGCCCACCAGAGCGGCTTCCATGTTGATCGGCGCTTTGGCTGGGATTGTCATGGTCTGCCTGTGGTAAGAGTTTGTCTTTTCTGAATATCGTTTAAATCTTCTAACTCTAATGAAAGTACTGTGAAAATATGCAAGTTTATTCTTGGTGTATTTATTTAGAGTATCTCATGTTCTGTGTGTTTTTGTAGGAGTACGAGATTGATAAGACTTTGGGGATCAAAGGGCCTGAAGATGTTGCCAAGATGGGCATTGCTGAGTACAACAAGCAGTGTAGAAACATTGTCATGAGATACTCCAACGAGTGGGAGGTGAGCATACTGTACAATTAACAGCAATGCATTCACGCGAGACAACTTTGTAGCCATACTTGTGTAACCAGTTTGGTTTTATTTTCACCTGCCACTCAAATTTCACATCTTAAACATACAACTGTGAATTGATTGTGCTAAAAAATATAGTGAGTCTATACCATAGGTATATCTGCAACATACAATCTGGTAAAAATTAAAACTCAAATTGTGAACCTGTGTCTTAACAATGTTTTGATCTTAAACACAAATGTCCTGTGTACAAAAAAATCAAAGGTAGCTTCTTTGCACTCAGTCGTTATTGGTGTGTTTTTAATGGTGGGAAAGGCATTGTGTACAAGGAATTGTTCCGCAAACTTGTGCGATGTGACCATTATATGCTATGATTTTTTTCCCCTCACAGTCTTCAGTGAAGCGAATGGGCAGGTGGATTGACTTCAAAAATGACTACAAGACTCTGTACCCATGGTTCATGGAGACTGTCTGGTAATGAGCCACTTTATACATTCTGTTCCCATGAGTAACCTGTATTAAACTTTGTTTAATTGTTTTTTCTTTTCACTAATACAGGTGGGTGTTTAAACAGTTGTATGATAAGGGTTTGGTGTACCGTGGTGTCAAAGTCATGCCCTTTTCCACCGCCTGCAACACTCCTCTCTCCAACTTTGAGTCCCACCAGAACTATAAGGTTTCTAGAAATTTTACCCCATTATTTTACACCTGATAGGTGATATGATCAAAGAGAGTACATCATGTTCCTGTAAAAATCAATCCATTATATATACTGTAGTTTAGAAAGAGGAAAAACTCAAGTGACCTAAAGCATATGGCATTTTTGTGTGCAGGACGTTCAGGATCCGTCTGTGATTGTCAACTTCCCGCTAGTTGAGAATCCGGATATTGCATTGATTGCATGGACGACCACACCCTGGACACTGCCGAGCAACTTGGCCCTCTGTGTCAACCCAGACTTGATATATGTTAAGGTCAAAGGTGAGGCACAAAACTTGACACAGGTGCTGTCTCATTGCAAATATACAAGAAACTAGCATATTGCTGTTCTAAAAGGAACTCATATATTTACTTACCCTATTGCTCTCCATCCAGCTGGCCAAATTTTCCAAATTTTAATAATTATCAGTTGTTAGGCTTTTGCCACATGGGAACTCCTTCTATTTGCAATTAATGATGAAATATTACCGTATTTTCGGGATTATAAGTCGCTCCGGAGTACAAGTCGCACCAGCCATAAAATGCATAATAAAGAAGGAAAAGACATATATAAGTCGCACTGGAGTATAAGTCACATTTTTGGGGGAAATGTATTTGATAAAATCCAACACCAAGAACAGACATGTCATCTTGAAAGGCAATTTAAAATAAAAATAGAATAGAGGCAACAACAGGCTGAACAATTGTACGGTATGCTAACGTTACATGACACATAAACAACGAACTGAGAACTGCTAACAAGTTTACCAAACCATCCGTGTCACTCCAAATCACTAAATCCAATGAAATCATCATCCTTGGTGTCACCTTCAAACAACTCCGCTAACTCAGGAGGTAGAAGATGCGGCGCTTCCTCTTCTACGTCGCCAATGTTTTTATCAATTCAATTATCAACACAGGCCTAGAGCGCCCTCTTGCGGTTAAGTGTGAAAATAACATGTGAAATGATATAATAGTGTGTTAATAATTTCACACATAAGTCGCTCCAGAGTACAAGTCGCACCCCCGGCAAAACTATGAAAAAAACTGCGACTTATAGTCCGGAAAATACGGTATATTATTTATCAAATCAGGGTTTCATCATTTCATTGTTCTGCCATACCACTGATTTGTTGAAAACAAAACAGTTACTTAGTTGTAGTCATCTGTTACGTTTTCACGTCATTGTTGGGGAAAACAGTAATTACCTCCTCATGTCTTTGTGTTTAGGATTAATTGAATTACTGGGACTGGTAGTTACTTCTGAACTATTATGTTTAAATGAGCTGTAGGGATATCAACAAAAGACCATAAGCTTGTCAGCTGTGCAACTGTAAACTTTGCACGTATCATGGGAACGATATGAAACAAATAATACTGATTTAATCGAAACCGATTAACTGCTTATCTGTCAACAGTTATTTTTTAGAAAAAAAAAGATTTTTGTAAATCTTTTACACCCTGCGGTGAGCAGCAAATTCATACTAATAACTTTAACAATGGCTTTTGTGTGTTCAAGTGTCCCAGTTGGCCATGATAGTGAGCCAGCATGAAAAATGTCATGACTTTGGTGATGTTACAACCTTGAAATTCATCCTTCTTTACTTCTGTAATTTAATCCTTTTTTTCCTCACTTTGACACCTCTAGTTACCTGAACTAATAATTTCCTTGACATGCATTTGTGTGTCATTCAGACTTGAGAAATGTGGATGAACCTTAAAGGAGGTCACTTAAAAAGTGATGTCCTTGTTTAAATATAAAAATATACCCCAGAGAGGAGTATGTTCTGTTATTCTCCTATTGTAGATTTTGTTTCCCCATAAGAGAAACTTTTTTTCTAGGGTGACCTAGATTCATAAAGGGTTGTCATGGCCCCCTTGATCCCGCAGGGGGCACTGTTGAAGCACAGATCATCAAATTGCAGCTCCTGCTCTGTGCTGCATGGGAGACCACCTTAGAATACCAATGAATTTTATTTGTATCATGCCTGTTTGCTCTTGCTCCATCTTCATCTTCATTTTTTGCTTATTTTCTTATCACTCTCTATGCCTCCACATTCACCTGTCTTTGATCTTTGCCATCCTTATTGTCACTCCCTCTCTCTCTTTCTGTCTCTTTCTCTCTCTCTCTCTCTCCCTCCGGCTTTCCCTCTCTCTCCGTCTCTGTCTTTTATGTCTCCCTGTATTCACCTGGTTGCCTTTGTCACCGTTTGAGGTTAGGGCTGTCAGCAGCGGCAGGTCTGAGCTGTGCAGTCATTTGCTGCCTCCTCTCTTTGTGATTCACTGGCTCAGGCCATTTTTCTTTTTCCTAAAATCTCCATTTGATAATTTGTACAGTTTTATAGTCATCCAACATAAGGTGGCAAATGTCTAACAACACCGGATATGTTTAGCTCAGTTACAGTTGAGTGGTCGTAGCAACACGATGAGCCACTTGCCTGACCTTGACTGTATGACTGGTTACATTGTTATGAAGCAAGATATTAAGAAGAATTGCATGTAGCACGTTAGGTACATGGGTTTTTTTAACATGTTTGGTGAATTGCTATTAATCATTCATGGAATTATATATATAATAAACAATTCACTTGACAGGGACTATTCAGACAACTGACTTGGAATGCAAAGGAAAAAATCAGTTCATATCATCAATCATTTCAGATTTGTTTCACGCAGTGTGAGGTTGGCTGTGCCAAAGAGAAAACAGGTGATAAATACAATAAACAGCTGCAGGGGTTTTTGTATTTGTTTGTTCGCATGTTTTCATAAAAATGCTTAAAGTAATGTTTTAAAAACTGATACAAATTACAGGTCAGTGTAGTCTGATTTTTGGTTTGAACAGCAGCACAGCATTTGAGAAATGGAAATTTGCTGATAATGAGTCTTGACAAGTGCTCAATGATGTTCTAATGCAAGCTGACACTGAAGAAATTTCAATTTTCATTCTGGTGGATCTTAGCTCAGCTTCTGATACAGTTGCTCATGACAGCCAGATTGACACATGAAGAGGATGGGTTGGCCCTTTTGGATAATATCTTATATATCATCATATAATGTATATTTAATTTTCAGTAGCAGTTGTGCCTGAGATGTCTGACACTTCTGCTTTGAACTATAGGATGCGTCATGATTTTACGTTGTCATTTTTATGACCATTTTTTGCTTATTTCATACTTGACCCTACTTCTCAGTGGATTGTTAAGATCCATGCAATTTAATAACCTTAATGACTGCCCGGAAGCAACCAGATGCGGGAAGTCTTCATGTCCTAAAACTGCATGAGGTTAAAACAGAGGCTCTCATTATATGGTCCAACAGACCCTGTACCCTGTAAAAGTACCTGTTACACTGGGACAGTAAATCCAAAAATATCAAACAATAGAATAAAAATTCTTCCAAGATCAGGTGTATTCTGATTTCAAATGTACTGCTGCTTGTCATCTTATTAAGACAAAGACAAAGACATTTCATTTCTGGATTTTTCACCTAAATGTTGGAATATTTTTCCTTTGACCTGTGATCATTAAGGTCCATACCCCTTTCCTTCACTTGTCTTAGTCAATGGTTATTCTTTGTCTGTTTTTGTTTTAATATAATTTCAGTTAAACTTTTAACATGAAAGGGTTTGCAAAAGATCTACCGGTAATTATCTTTGTCACTGTTCAACTTTCAGACAACGCCACTGACAAGACCTACATTATGATGGAGGCCAGGCTTTCAGCTCTGTTTAAAACAGAGAGCGAATACACACTGCTGGACAAGTGAGTAGACAAGGCACAAAAGATAAATCTAAATACACTGTGTATAACACTTTACATATAAAAACTTGAATTTAAGTATCATAGACATTATAAAATTTTATGTTTTTGATAAATGATAAATAGTTACACAAAGGTGTAAGTGCTTTTTGTGTGTTTTTAGATTCCCTGGAAAGATGCTTAAAGGGAAAAAATACAAGCCCCTCTTCCAGTACTTTGCCAAGGTTTGTATTATTTGTGTACTTGTTCTTTTTCATTTCAGGTTTATGTGTTAATTAAACAAATGATACCTGACTTACTGTATGTCTTACTTTGATTACATGTTTAAAAATATCTACTGACATTCTTTTTATCCTTGTTTCACTTCAGTGTGGGGAGAAAGGGGCGTTCCAGGTGGTGACAGATAACTATGTCAAGGAAGAGGAGGGTACGGGAGTGGTCCACCAGGCACCCTACTTTGGAGCTGTTAGTATTTTTTTCTTTCTTTTGAAACCCTTCTCTCCTCCTTTTCTTCTAGTCCACAGGCTGCTGTAATAATAGTAATAGAAGTAGTGAATGAGCACATACGTCACTAGCATGTGAATACATTTTCAGTTCATTCAGATACTAGTGAATGGATGTAATTTGACCATTCTAAACAGAATGTCTAAACAGGAAATTGACCTATAATAACCTATATGTTAAGATTGTTTCAGATTGTAAGGAGTTAGTGAATAAAAGAGGTCTTTAAGGTCTTCATTGGCCCTCCTCAAAATATACTGTTGTGATGTTTATGTGGTCGTTCATCTCCACAAATTGCAATGTAGACATCCTCTTTGTGTGATGTGGAATTAGAAACTGAGAGATCCAAATACCCAGCCTTTTGAAACTTCTCCACTATTTTTTTTAAAAATAATTTTTAAATTATAGAATATTGTGTCTCATGTCTGACAATTTATAAACATGAATTATATGGTTCTATGGTTTATAATACCTTATTGGTGGAAAGAGTATATATTCTAGAGGCTAGTGCAGCAGTGCCATCAGAGGTATCGGGTCACTGTTGATAGGTTAGATGCCCCTATCAAAGGCAGATTGATGTCCCTTTGACTGTTGCCAGCTGTCGATAGGCAGCCATTCTTTCTGTCTTAGTTTAGTCTTCAGCACATTTTTTTCATGTCACTGCTGATCAGTCCCTGTAAGTGTTAAAGTAAATTCTTTGCAGCAACATCTAACTTCGCAGCAACATCTAACTTAATTACACATTACATTCACATTGATTGTTGCCAGCACATGCCCTAAAGATATATGGTGAAACATAATGCAGTGTTGAACTACACGTTGTCATGAATAGATGTGAAATGACCCCGTGAGCCATCTTTTGGATATGACTGTGTGTATGAATACAAAACAAATTTATGCCAGTACTCCGATCTTTCATGCATAGCTGTCACATACCAGTGGTGGTTGTCTCAACATTGCAAAAAGCACCCAGCTCAAGAGGGAATGCAATTTGTCATATAGCATGGTTCCAATACCAAGTCTTTGCCATAGTATGCCACAGCCACAATGCATGCTTTATAATGAGCTTGTAGTTAATTATATGGAAATAAACCTTACATCTTTGATAAAACCTTCTCTTAAAACTGTGTTCTCTTTAGGATGATTACAGGGTGTGCACTGAATACAACATCATCCAGAGGGACCAGGCTCCTATCTGCCCTGTGGATGCCTCAGGCTGCTTCACGTCAGAGGTCACTGACTTTGCCGGACAGTACGTCAAAGTGAGTGACACAAAAGACATTTACATGTAGATTAGGTTAGCAGAAACTTTCTGGCATTTCACCCCTGGTAGCAGCCACTGCTATGATAAATTGGTTCAAGTCAGCATTTAATTTTCTGGATTTGTTAGTACTCACTCTTTTCCTCTTCATTTCCTCTGTTTATCTTGAAAGTGCAACATTTTTATGATTGAAAAATTATTTATTTTCTTTCAGTCTGCACAGAAATGTGGCCTTTATTCTTTATGCTCTTTTGGAATGTTACAGTGTAACTGAAATAGGAATATGACATATTTATTATGCCTTTCTAAATATAATTTAAAATAATTCTTTAACTTATTGACGTGATGTGGAGGGAGTTTAGTGAATCCACGTCAGAACAGTGTCAGAGTGCCGTGAGGGAAAACTCCACATTGCCACTGTTTACCAGTGTACTGGGTGTCATCTACCTTCTTGTCACACCCAAATTCATTACCATCCTTGGTGGATAGTGAGTGAAATATAGCAGCCATACATGATCTGATCACTATTTCACATCCTGGTACAAAGGCCAGGGAGTGGACTTGACCCGCCTGGCCACTAACAGTACAGCGCTAGCTAATAAAGTGTGTTCAGACACGGTCCACTGACAGTCTGTCATAATCCAGTTTTGAAATATGTTTAAACCAAGCGTGAATTTCATCACCCTCTGAGACATTCCTGTTTGCCGCATAAAAACTCTGAGGTGACCTGAGGAAGCATCAGAGGCGACGTGATCTGCATTAAGAAAGGAAGAGAACAGTTGTTCCTCTGTAAACTGAAAGCCCAAGCAGTATTTACACAACATGAGAGCGGCATCTTACACCCAGAAGAGCCTGCAAGTTAGTGGCTCTGGCAGTCGAGTCCGGGTTCAGAGCCCGTCGCCATCCCGTTGCCGCGGATCCTCATATGACAGTCGTGGACGTTCAGGATATCGTGGCACTGCCATCGAGTTGGGCACCGAGATACACCAGCACCATGCCAATGAGAAAGAAGAGATGCAGGAGCTCAATGTCAGGTTTGCCGGGTACATTGAGAAGGTCCAGGCACTCGAGCAGAGAAATGCTGCTCTTAGAGCTGAGCTGGCCTCTCTGCAGAGCCGCTACAAGGGAGGCCCCACAGGCATCGGAGAAGAGTATGAGCTCAAATTTAAAGAGGTGCGGGAGTTGATTGAGGCCCTGACTAATGAGAAGGGAGCAGCTGATATTGAAAGGGGCTACATTGAAGAAGAGGTTGAGGTGTGGAGATTAAAGCTGGAGGAGGAGCTGGCACTCAAAGAAGAGGCAGAAATGATCCTGAGGGAGTTTCGCCAGGATGTTGACAACGCAACACTACAGAAGGCTGATCTGGAGAAGCGCATTGAACAACTGGTGGCTGAAATAGAGTTTCTCAAGAAACTGCATGATGAAGAGGTGGCTGACCTAATGAAGCAGATTGAGGACTCAAAGATTACTGCTGAGCTTGATGGAGATCGTCCTGACCTGGCTGCGTACCTGCGCAACATGCGTGCAGAGATAGAGGCTGTCGCTGCACGCAATGTCCAGGAAGCTGAGAAGTGGTACAAGACCAAGTTTGACACCCTCAAGGAGCATGCTGGCAAAAATGAAGAACAGATGAAGACCATGAAAGATGAGATTACTACTTTCCATAACCAGGTGACAGACCTGCAAAACCAAATTGATGGGCTGAGGGCTCGCAATGCTGCCCTGGAGCAGCAGCTGGAGGACATGGAGATGTCCCACATGGAGAAGGTGGGTGGCCTTGAGGGTGTCATTGCTCAGTTAGAGGCCCAGCTCTGTGAAACCAAACTAGAGATGACCAAGTATCTTCAAGACTATCAAGAACTGCTGCACATTAAGCTCAAGTTGGATGCAGAGATCGCCACATACAGGAAGCTGCTGGAAGGAGAGGAGCAGAGGCTTGGAATTGCCAAAGATGCCTAAATATTGAGGGTGGGCAGAGCAGGAGGTCCAAAGCAGCAGCAACGCATCATTAAATGAAGAAATTAAAGACTCTAGATTCTTCCCATACAAAGCATTCTTTCCTGTTTTACCATCCTGATGGAAAGGGCTTTCTTTGCTATAACTCAACCCCTTTATTCTTTAAGTGTTTAAACATATGCTTGCTTTCCAGTCCTTCACCTCCACCTTCAGAATTAAATAATAATGTTCTGCCCTGATCTGTCTCATCTCAGCACAAACAGAGCAGAAAATAAAAGTGTTAGGCTTCAGACTGGTCCACACAGTCCCCGTAGATTATTATAAATTACTGAAAAGACATGACTATTGACCATTTACACTAATGTTGACCAACTGGTTCTTAATAAAGATTGAAGCGAGTGCATACAAAATAATGCAGTGATGTTTTTTGTTTTTTCCTGTGTCCGTTGTCCTTTTTTTAACTGGTTTCTAATTTGGCTTTTCGTGCGCTAACAATTTTTTACATGTGCTCTCTGCTAATCTCTTTACTATCTTATACCCTCATTTTATGCAGGAAAAGAGGAAATATGCAGAAAAAGTACTACAATTTTTGGGTTTATCATAGGGTTAAGTTAGAGATACAGAATTTGCCTTAAAAATTGCCACAAAATTCCAGTATTGGTTTTCTACAAATTGATTCATTGTGTTGTGTCGTAAGATGGATTTCATTCTTCAGTAAGGATAGTTCAAATTATTAAAACATACGAGTAAAATAAATGTTTTGGAAACAGCAACCCTGCTGATTAATTATGCCTCATGGCAAAGAGATTCTAAAATGTTCATTAATATGGGTGAGTTATTTATTGACATATCTCATAACTAGTGATCTGGTTTCATTATGTACCAAACAATGTTTTTTATTATTTTTTCTTATGGGAAAAAATATGGTATAAAAGTTGCAATTATTATGTGGCAGATCAGCTGATATTTAAGTAAAACAAAGCTCAGGATGCATAAATTAGTTTCAATCTATAATATTTTATGGGATCCTCACTTACTTTTCAAAGATATCATTTTTCAATTTTGAAATAGATTCAAAAACATCCTTTCCAAAGAAGAACGTTTAAATTCATACAAGTTGCAATTTTTATAGCATCTATATCTTTTTTTCCTCCTTCTTTTTTTGTAGGATGCTGACAAGAACATCATCAAGTCACTAAAGGAGAGTGGCCGCCTAGTCAATGCCAGCAGTTTCAAGCATAGTTACCCCTTCTGCTGGAGGTGAGACGAGAATACAATATAAACTTTAAGAGCTATTGCTTGCTTAGGCCTCCTTACTGTAACCTGGATTTAGGTAGATAGTCCCACCCCCAAGATCTCGGTTTGCAGATTTAGCAGCCAATATTAGCATTCTAAATACATATTACAGTGTTCTTCTAAAAGATACACACATACACATACATATCACATCACAGTGATCAGGGACATACAGGCCCACCTTCACACATGAACGTTACTTCATTAACAGACTAAGTCATTCTTTCACTTCTAGTAGCTGCAGCCTGACCTGAGAATGACCCTTCAATTCAAATACATGTATGTCTGTGCTGCAGGCTTATGCAAAAATAATTAATATTCATCAGGTTTTAACATTCAAAAATGGAGATAATGTGTATTATTAGGATTATTGCATTATAAATCAAAATAAATGTTCAACATTTCTGCCTTAAAATAGGCAGAGAAATCATCAGAGTATGCATCATTTTTCTTTACAGCAAAGCCCCTTTTTTCCCAAGCTAGTAAGAGAAACATAGAAAAAAAACAAAGACAGAAATTTCTTAATAAATAAACTGGCATATTTATAATATTGCGTGTTGATGAAGAACTCTGATGTTCATATTGAAGCTTGAGTAGGTTTTGTGTGACTCTAAAACCACAGGTTGTGTTTGAATGGAGAACATAAATTGAAAACACAGGAGGACGACAGCGAGTAGTCAAGCAAATGAACATAATTACAAAGATTAAAAATGAGGTTCACAATTATTTTTTTTCCTTGGTGAATAAAAATTCAAAACCCGTCATGTGTATTAGTCAGTCTTGGGCTGTAGTTGTTGCTTCACACATTATTCCTACTTAGCATTTAACATAATTTCCAATATTCTTGTTATTGTTTATTCTTTGTTACTTCCAGGTCTGACACACCCCTGATTTACAAAGCTGTCCCCAGCTGGTTCGTCCGAGTTGAGCACATGGTGGACAAACTTTTGGACAACAATGGAAAATGTTACTGGTAAGCTTTTATTTGAAATACAAGTGATGTAAAATACTACAGGTGAAGTCAGGCATAAGTTACAATCCCAAAATTATTATGGTCCCAGTTTTAAGATACTGCAGCAAGTTGTTTGTCTCAGTCATGAGCTTGTCCCTGCAGGGCATCCTGTTCAGACCATAATCATTTTAAATGGAAAGATATTAGATTTAAAATAAAATTGTTGCAGTGACCTCTCTTTATTTTCCATTAAGCTTGGAATTATAATAATGCATGTAGGATTGGTGTTTTATAGAATGCTTTAACATGATTCTAATTGTAATGGCAAATGGAGCAAAAGTAAGCATCAGCATGATGGCTTTGCTAAGTGGTATTACCCCTGGTGTTCCCATTGCTCTTTTCTGAGCCACAGTAGCTGCCTCTGGTAATGGGACTGTCAACCTGAGATGAATGACTAGCCGCTAGGAAGGTGAAAACGCACAGACACACATGCACATAGGGACTGACACAACCGCACACACTACTTTAAAGGCCAAATACTTTATCTAAAGGGTAGCAGTGTAAGTGCGCCAAGCTAAAAATGAGTGCAGTCCAGTACAGACCTGCACCAAACACTACCTCAAGATTATAATGTTCATTTTTATTACTAGACATTCTCATGCTCCTCTCAGTGATGTTGCAGATTTTGTAGTTGTTACTTAATTTTGATGAAATTTTATATCCATACTTGAGTTCTAGTCCCAGGAAAATTGTCTGTCTGTAGGAGTTGCCAACTCATCAGCATCCAAATAGAAGTGAAATCCTTGCAGAGTTTACTACCCCTGCATGAAGTTAGCTGGCGAGAAGCTTACAACAACTCTCTCAGTAATTAAAGTGCTAGTTATTTTTTCTGCTATTTTTCTCACTTTATGTCCCATTATGCAGTTGGCATGGTGGGTAGACTTGGGCTCAGTCTCTAATGAGAGAGTTCAGACTGATTCAACAGATGTCTGTTGCTCTTTCTGAATAAATGAATGTCTTGATGAATGAAAGGGAGCTGCAAGCTTGGCCACTGTTAGATATGACTTGTTGATGCTTGAAACGTAAACATATGAGAACATAAACTTGTAAGACATACAATAAAAAAAAAACTAGTTCTTATTTGAAGCATAAAACTAGTTTGTCTTTATTTAGTTCTATCAAAACCCAATTTGGTCCCTTTGGTCACACACTTAGATGCTTGATACAGACCTGCTATGCCAAGACACTCTTGCTAAGCTATGATTGGACAGTCTTCATTGAAGGGGTGGATGTTAGAAAATGGTCAAGTGCCCAGGTTTCTGCTCTTGAACAGTGTTTCTCATTTTCATCCTTCTACTTTTCCCTTAGGATTCACATTCCAAATCTGTTACCTTCTTCTGACCACAAGTTGTCCCTCTGACATATAATAGTGTTAAATGGCTTTACAGTACTGTGTGTCTCCAGGACAAGACAGAACGTTTTAAATTCTACATTTAGCCAGAGTCTGGGGGCGGCGGGGGGTGGGGGTGGAGAGGGAGTGGGGGAGGAGTGGTTGGGTGGTGTGGAGCACAGCAGCAGCAAAAGAAAAAAAATCATTAAATTGATATATTAGGGTCCTAAATAGAAATGCCTCTTACAAATGGGAATTGATGAACTTGTTGCTTAGCGCGTGGATCTTGACACAGATTTATCCCACCATGTTCTTCTGAGCAACATGGCCTGGAACAGTAAGAGAGGGGGAGAGAAATAATGAGAGAGTAAGAGATTGTGAGATACTGGGTTAAAGCAGGGAAGAGGTATAGAGAGGGATGATGCATCAAAGGGAGTGTTAACCTTTGCAGTTGATCTTATAAAGAAGGAAGAGTGCTATATTTTTAGGGATTACAATTAAGTAAAGTAGGCCCACTCAATAACAAAGAAATTTTAAAACCATATCGGTGATATTGTGATCATGTCTTTGTCTCTTCAGGGTACCAGAGTTTGTGCGCGAGAAGCGTTTTGGGAACTGGCTGAGAGACGCACGTGACTGGGCGATTTCAAGGAACCGTTACTGGGGCACACCGATCCCACTATGGGTCAGCGATGACTTCGAGGAGGTTAGGAAAACACAAAAAACTGCACTTTTTATGCATTGATCAGGTTATTAATAATTCTCATATGTCGTTACGTGATACAGAGATCACACATTTTGTCTGTGTCATTTCCAAATACCAAGACAGTTATTCTTTTCCATGGGAAGCAGGGTTGGCAGGGCTCACATATAAATCTGGGCTAAGCACGCAATGGCATAATTGAAAATTTGAGTGCTTACTATTGCAAGTGAGTTTGAGGAAAATGTCTTGTTCTCTCAAAAGTAAGACAGGTCTGCTGTGAGGCTACAGAAATCCAGCCCCTTTCATAAATTAGCATGGTGATAGTTTTTTTCCTCGTCGACCTCTTTTTGACACTTGCATAATGTCGCATATCTTGCCCTCTTCTGCGTGCGTGGAGGTTTGTGCAGGAGAGACTTTCTGGCACAGTAGAGTGAGAGGGTTGACCATTGTGTCAAACAAGAGAGTGTGACTCTGTACTGCAGTCAGGTCCCCTTAAGCACCATCACCATGTGCCTCCATAAACCCGATGCATGAATGAATTATTCATGTAAACAGCAAATAAACACGAACCAAAATGTGTTGGTATGTCTTCATGCCAGTTAAAGAAACATCAAAGGTCCTTAAGACAGACAGCAATAGGTGGTGACAGAGGAAAATAGTCAGAAAGTGAGGGGAGGAGTAGTTTGAATAAATGCTTGTCAAGAAAATTAGGAAGGGAGAGACAAACAACAAACAGTACAAACGGTAGGTTGGTATGGATGGTTGGTTGGAGTATTTGTTACCAAACCCAGCTGAGTGAGCTAAATGGGAATGAGAATTAGGTTGTTTCAAAAAGTAAGTGTTGGTCCCCGGGTTGAAAGAGGGGTATCTAGTGACCTGCTTGCTGGAAATAGTGTTGCTACTGTTTCCAAGGCATTTGTGCTCCCTGGCGATTACCTCACACACCCTTCACTGTCAAATCACACACCCAAAAGTAAAGCTTAAAGTGTGCATATGTGTGTGTGTGGGCTGTCTGTTTCTGTGTGTGTCAGTATGTTTCCTGTCACTCTCTGTCCCTGTCTTTTTTGGTCTCTTTTACTCTGTTTTCTTGTATGTCTGATAGTCGTGTTTGAGGGTGTATCTGGGCCATTCTACCTGCTGCTATGGTTAAAACTAGAACAGAGCCTACAGGTTAATTCTCTGAGGAGACCAGCTAACACACATCCAAATTCTAAGGTAAAGTTACTTAGGAAGTTTGTTGAAGTCAACCTACTTCTAAATGGTGTATTTTTTCGGCGCTGGATACAGACACTTGACTCCTCGTGTTATGTGTTTTGTTTAAATGTCCAAATGTTTTTTTCCAGAAAAAGTTAATTTGCTTTAGGAATATGGTATTGTGATTGCTGTATTTGTGATGTGTATATGTGTGCGTTATCAGGTGGTGTGTGTTGGGTCCATGGCCGAGCTGGAGGAACTAACCGGAGTGAAAGTGACAGATCTGCATCGGGAGAGGTGAGTCACTGTTAAGAGCAGAGATAATCAGCCACTTAAACATATACAGTATTCAGTCATTAATCCAGCTTTAATCAACATTTCACACAGGGACATTTTGTAACTTTTACAAAAGCAAGTTTTGTGTGTTTTCCTCTACTTAGATAACTTTTGTGAAGAAACATTAATATTGATCATAGGCTGAACCTCAGCAAGTCAGTATTTGGAGTAAATTAATATGTGTGTTTCTAAAAAGTATGACCCAAAGCAATAACCAACTTTATTGTTCTGGGTTTGAGCAGCGCTGTTTTTATAAATTGTTCCCAGTGGTGAAAGATGATAAAATCATTGCTCTGAACTGAAGCCAGTAAACCTATAGGTCCATTGATATATACGGTCTACAGCTGTGTGAATAGTTCGCTATGGTACCTGTAAAACCTGCAACTGAACAGAAGTGGTCAAATTGTTATTGCCTCCATCTGTCTTAACAATTGCACTTCCTCACTTTCCTTCTTCCTGTCCACGCTATATCTGGGCAGTATTGACAGTCTGACAATCCCATCACGGTGTGGTAAGGGCATCTTGCGGCGGGTCACAGAGGTGTTTGACTGCTGGTTTGAGAGCGGCAGCATGCCTTACGCCCAGGTCCACTACCCCTTCGAAAACCGGAAGGAGTTTGAGGACACTTTCCCTGCAGACTTCATTGCTGAAGGCATTGACCAGACAAGGGGATGGTAAGCTTGGAATGAATGGATAGCTGGATGGAAGGAATTAATGGAGCGATTGAAAGAGGGTGACAGATGAGTAGTAGAGACACACTTCCCTGCTGAGATGATCGAGGAAACAGATGAGAGCAGAGCACGAGTACATGAATACTCAGAAAACCACAGTCTTTGGATGTAATGGATTAATCAAATAATGTAGAATGGTTAAATCAGAAACAGAGAAATCAAATGGGTGCGTGTGTTAGTTTTGCTCAGTTCTGCTTCAGACAAATTGTTATGTTCAAGCCATTCTTGTGATATGTACTGTATTGTGTAATGTCCTGCAGGTTCTACACTCTGTTGGTGCTCTCCACAGCCTTGTTTGGCAAACCGCCGTTCAAGAATGTCATCGTCAATGGCTTGGTACTTGCTAGGTCAGTTCGTTGACATCTGTACAAATTTGTCCTGTTGAATTGCTAAAAAAACATTTAGTCCCTCTTGTCTGCCTTCAATACCTCATTCCTAAAATGGAAAGAGGGGGAACCCCTTTTAATCACTATTTTATATTATTTTTAGCCCCTCTTTATTCACCCGTCCATTCATCTCCTCTGAACCTTTCTGCAGTTTCTCTTACTGTGATATGTGTGCTGTAATACAGAGCCCTTAGAGCTGCTCTATGATAGGGCAGGTTGTCCTCAGCCCCGGGGTCTAGATGCAGCACTGTGCTCACAGGCCTGCTGACCTGGAAGGACTTGACTAATTTGAATACCAAGTGCATGGTTCCTAACATGCATTTTAGTGCATGCATGCGTGTGTCTGTGCATTAATGCTTTTGCTTGTCTCATTCCTGCAGCGATGGACAGAAGATGAGCAAGCGCAAAAAGAACTACCCAGATCCTGCACTGATAGTGCAGAACTATGGAGCCGATGCCCTCAGGTCAGCCTTTGCTTGAATGTGAGCAAGTGTGTGTTTCCGAAGCTGTGTGCTGTGGCAGAGTTGAGTGTTTTACCCTACCCTATGTTTATAGCAGGCATGGTTTTAAAAGGTTTGAATCACTGCCTTCACTTAGTAGGTTAGGTAGGGACTGTCCGAATCCTACATACAGTAGAGACATATACAGTACATACTTTACATACGCATAATCACACACATTTCTCGTCATACATTCTCCCCCTGCCTCTCCTGCCTTGAGCAGTAAGACTGCCTTAGCCATATGGCCTAATGAATAAAGCACTATGCAGCTGCACCATATGCTCACATAGACAATGAAGGAAGAGCTGCAGAGATATAGAGAGAAAAGCGAATATTTATATTCAATAGACAAGTTCATCATCTCTCATAATATACATTACTATTGAGCGCATCTACACAAATGCTACAGATGTAACAGTATAACTGGGACAAAACGGCTCAGACCAGCTCCCACATACTGCCTGCACCATCACTCATATGCCACTTTTAACCTTTTCTTCTTCTAGGACCTTTCTGCACATTACGTGCACAGTATGCTTTCACACATAATCAATCCTGCTGCACACTTGCATACTTACCAACTCCCTAACTGTCTTTCTTTATAGACTGTACCTGATCAACTCTCCTGTAGTGAGAGCAGAGAACCTGCGTTTCAAGGAGGATGGTGTGCGGGATGTGTTGAAAGATGTCTTCTTGCCATGGTACAACGCCTATCGCTTCCTGGTGCAGAATGTACAAAGGTTACAGAAGGTACATTTGTAAAGAATACAGAACAAAGTTCTACAATGTTCCAGGACTGAAAGAAAATTAGCACAATTAGCGTGTGCAACATGTGTTGATTCTTTCCACTGTTCTTTGTGTATGTGCTTGTATTTCTGTATCAGGAGGATGAGATTCAGTTTTCGTACAATGAGAATACTGCAAAGCAGAGTGACAACATCATGGACAAATGGATTCAGTCCTTCACACAGTCCCTCATACAGTTCTTCCAGGCTGAGATGGCTGGTGCGACAAACACACACAAATTAGTATTATTTTGTGTGTATTGTGCATATTAAGTTGGTTGGCCATGTTTGTGTTGAAGTTGTTAGGTCTCTCTTGCCAAATGGATCTTGATGGCAGTGATATTACCTGTAAAGTAATTGACATATACATATATACCTTTTTTTTTGTTTGTTTTTGCAGCGTACCGCCTCTACACTGTTGTGCCTCGTTTGGTCAAGTTTGTAGACATGCTTACCAATTGGTATGTCAGAACCAACAGACGCCGTCTGAAGGTGAGACAACTCGCTGTTTATGTAATGAAGCTTACTACAAGTGAATATCTTCATTACAGCCTTAATATGTAGACGTTCTATTTTAACACATTTACTTTATATAATGAGTGTGTGACCCTCCTTTTTATCATTTAGCTGACTTCCATCAAGGATACATGTACTGCTGTCTGCCAGAGCACCTTTATTTTTTCATTGTGCTTAGAAGACTGTATATGTTGTTGTGTGTGTGAACTTTGTAGGGAGAAAATGGCACTGAGGACTGCCTGTGGGCGCTGGAAACCCTCTTTAGTGTTCTCTTCTCCATGTGCAGGCTGATGGTGAGTCATACTGTTTCTGCATGCAAGACACTGTGTGAGTGACCGAGAGAGAGAAGAGACTGTATGGGGAAATTTCTTCTGATGATGTTCGTATGCTGCTACTGTGGATGTTATTGTGTGCGTGTGTTGGCATGGCTATTAATATTTTATGAGCTGTAGGAGTTTTTATTTATAACACATTGAAAATGTTTGCATGCGATAGAAGATGCAAAATAAGAGGCAGTTAGCGAGACCCAGATCAATACAGATCAGCTGTGAGCTCCACAAATTAATTAGCCATGGCTGAAATGGAGGAGAACTGCATTAGATGTAACCTCATTCTGGCAATCCTGTTTGAACTTTTGTACCATCAGAAGAAAAAAACTTGTGGTTTGTACACTGATTTAATAGCTGCCTCTGAATGTTGTCAGGAAATGTAAATTCACCACACTATTGAGCATCTAATAATCGTCCTCTCTTTTTTTTCATGTCTGCTTGCTTTCTTTCCTTTTTCCTTTCCTTTTTTTTACCTCAGGCTCCTTTTACACCGTTCATTACAGAGATGATGTACCAAAATCTGCGCCACCTCATTGACCCAACCTCTTTTGATGACAAGGACACTGGCAGCATCCACTACCTCATGCTGCCCCATGTCAGGTTGGAAGAAACTCTTCAATTGAGCTATAATTTTATCTTTTATCTTTAAGTTTTGTTTAATGGTACTGAAAATAGATTGGTTCACATTGTGGTAAACATAAATCACTCAAGAAAAGTGCCCTGATTGTTGAGGTTGATGATCAGTTTGTCTAACCAGGAAACATTGATGGCAAAGGTCAACAAAAAAATAAAGGTCAGTGCTGCACTACTGGTAAGACACTAGCCTGGAGTTAGTTTGACAAAAGAACAAAAAAAAAACATATACATGCATTTTACCCAACAGTGGTTGGGTGCATCGCTGGATCTAGAAGGATCTCACTAAATGCTTACTGAGGGTTTTAACCGTGGAAATGTAACACAGGTCATTTGGCTTAAAAATTGGCATTCTTGCCTCATAGTCACCTTGTCGCAGTAAAACCACCAATGTTTTATCCCTTTTTCTCACAGGATATTCATTGCTGATCCAGAGCCTAATCAGGCTCAGCCACAGTCTGTGGCCTCACGTTGCCCCAGTCATTTTACACTCCTTGAGGTAGAAGCTTTTGAAGCTTGAGAGTCCACAACAGTTTCTAGATCAGTGTCAGGCTGCACAGCAGCTGTTCTCTTTGTACATTTACCTGGTTTCTACTCTTCTGTTTGTCTTCTTCCACACACATTCAATTATAAACCAATCTAATAATTAAGTTTGATCATTTCATTACTTTGAGTTATGTTACTCCAGTAAAATGTACCTTTGGTGACTGATCGGTTTTGCTAATGCCTCAGAATTCTTTTGTTTTATTGCCCAATCGCAATTGCATTGTCCTCAACACAAAAAAAACTATAATATGTTAATATCCATTTAATTTAGCAGAAGGAAAATAGTTTCTGTAATGGTTCATACAACCTTGAGCATCACTCAGTGCTGCCACGTTATTAGCCTCTTGTCCCTTCTGTTGTCAAATGGGACTACCCTCCTCCCAAAGGTCCACTACCAATCAGGCTGTGGGAACAGCTGCACCTTAATCAGCTCATTAAATGATTGGCTGTCATTATATCCCAATCCTCTGTGCATACAGGAAGAAGCACTATGCATTCTTCCTAAGCATTATGCATGCTTAGCAGTGGCTGTGCAGCTGTTATTTGAATCCAGGGCTGAAAGTCTTGATTTAAGTGAACTATTAGTGACTGCTCCAATGTACAGTAGTTGCTGATGGTGCTGAACTCTGTAGAGGTGTATTTCAATATTTGTCATATTAATCTTGTCAAACATTATTATATATTTTTCTTAATGGATGACAGTGATGTGAATTACTGTAAAATGCACAACGGAGCCCTGAAAATCTGCAAAATTTTACATAACTATCCCAAGAAGTTGAGATGTTATATGGTGGAGACAGGCTTTATCACACCCTTTCCATCAGCAAAACTTAATAATTCACTTATGACCTTTAAAGTAAACACTCTTTCACACACTGTCAGTAATGTGTTGTGGTTGATGCAGAAACATAAATCGATGTGTTGATACTCAGGCTCTCTTTATTTTTTGTTTTTCAGGGAGAATTTGATCGACAAGCGCATTGAGAGTGCCGTCTCTCAGATGCAGTCTGTGATCGAGCTGGGCAGAGTGATCCGAGACAGGAAGACCCTGCCTGTCAAAGTAAATCATGAACTGTATTTCATTCACTCAAGCACTGATCATTCAGGTTTCAACTAATTAAACTATAGGACTTTTTAGTTTAATTCAGACTTTTTTTAATGTATCTACATAATTTGTACACAATTAGATTAGGTATGGTTGTTGCATTAAATATGACTTTTTTGTGCTTTTGGTATTGGAGCTCTTGACCAACTTGCAATTTATTTCAGTACCCATTGAAGGAGGTGGTAGTTATTCACCAGGACCCGGAAGCTCTGAAAGATATCCAGTCTCTGCAGAAATACATCCTTGAAGTAAGGAAACTTTAAATATTATATTATATTTTTGTCCATATTTATTCTACTTATTCTATGTGAAACAACAAGACAGTGACAGGTTTTCCTGAGACGTGCGTTTTTTTTTATCACCTAGGAGCTTAATGTGAGACAGTTAACACTGTCAACAGACAAGGACAAGTATGGTATCCGTCTGAGAGCTGAGCCAGACCACATGGTGTTGGGCAAGAGACTAAAAGGGGCCTTCAAAGCTGTCACTGCTTCTATCAAAGAGCTTACCAGCGAACAGCTTGAGGCCTTTCAGAAGAAAGGTATGGTTCTGTCTGCAAAAAAAAAAAATGGTGGAACCACAACATTTTTAGCCAAAATCTCAAAAATACACTGCAGTGGCTTTAATTACTTCAGGGTAGTACTAGGTAATGTTTTGGGCAGTTGGTTAATATGAGGGCGTAATGGAGTTGCACATTGAATGTGCTCTGTGGTAAAGTGATTTTTTTTCGACATGAAGTAAACTGTGAATCCTTGCAATAAAACCTGCTGCACACAGATGATCAGTTTATCCTCAGAATACAAACTCTAACCTCTCCAAAACTACAATAAGCGCTCAAGTATGGATCAAAGCAGTGCAAGGTATCTTGTCTCTCCAATTATAGACATACAAGGAGAGCTCCAAGACTCTCCAGGGAGGGATAGCAGTGGAGGTCAGCTGGGCTGTGGGAACTTAACATTTCCAATCAGTTGGATGTTTGAAGTCTAGCCATTTGGAAGGAAAAATAAAAGTTGGATAATTGAAGAACAGAGATAAAGTTGTAGTGAATGGTGGAGAAATGATGGAAAGGGGAAACTAATTTCCCTCATTAGGAGGAACCTACAAGACCAAGTGTTAAAATGCTTAATCTTATAAAAATGATAGAGATGAGGGATAGAGAAAAGACAGAGGGGGTTGATAAAATGAACATCCGTTAACTGGTGGTGTTTAGTTACTGGAAACTGCTAAATGACTTTGAAGTGGAGTAAGTGAAAATGTTCTGTTCAGAAAACGCTAGAGCCTTCCTTTTAACCTTTTGAGCAATTTCTAGCTTCACAAACTGATTGTGTGTTTCATGGCTGTTGGTTTTATTACTCATTTATTCCATACCTGTACCTTTTGATGAAGTGAAAGAAAGGGGGTTCAGAGGGAAGGTGGAAAAGAGAAGAGAAGCAAAGAGGGACACAGGAAATCAAAGTGTGGAAATCCAGGATTAAAGGGGATGAAAGTGGCTGTTACATTCAGCCTCTGGGTGTGGAGGAGCCAAGAGGGAAGCAGAACTCGGTCAGGGTTTTTAGTCGGAATACAGACGTGGGTAATTGCTGCCACAGGCAAAATGGAATATATAAACCTGTCTAGATTTAGCTTGTTGTATTTTTGAAGGCTCAGATATCTGATGATTCTGGCAAGACTGCAATGTACAGTTAGTCATATTAAAATATCAGTGAACACCAGTCCAGACAACAGATGATTTCAAACAAAGCCACTGTCTGCAGCCAAGTTGAATTGTTATGGCTAAGCGTAATGAAATCTTTTTTAGACGCAATCTCAAGAGGGGACCTCTGCCATATTGACTCATTTCACTCAGTTTATTTATTTAAATTAAATTAGGAGGATAGTGGGGATTAAAATTGTTGATATCATCATGGATTGAATCATAATGAGCGTCTGTAAGTAACTCCCATTAATTATCAGTTTTCTGTTATGAGATTTATGGTCCTAAAGTTTTGTACAGATATAAGTATCTGCAACAATCTTGATCTGTATACATCACAGGTTTACACATTGTGTAAACCTTAACCATTTAGTCAGACACTGAAAAGTACTTTCCGACACTAAAAGTACTCTCTGACACTTGTGTGATTCTGTGTAATTGATGTGCATTATTTAAAGCATAAGCAACATATATATTATTTAAATTAGTCAATGTTTTCTGTGAAAAAATTAAATTCATTTTATTCTGCCACACAACATTTTGATGTGTACGGTATTGGCAGGAATTGTGATTATTGACGTTGATTTTTGCTGATAATTTTAAGGATCCATAATGGTGGATGGTCATGAGCTTCATGAGGAGGACCTGAGACTGATGTACACCTTCAACCAGAGCTCAGATTCAGCTGCGCAGTATGAAGCCCACTCTGATGCACAGGTACATTTGTTCTAAATTGAAACACAGTTCTGTTCACAATAGATACAGTAATGAACAGAGCAGAAATCAAAATGTATTTTCTCTTTTATACATGCATTTTTATACCTTATCTAAGATGCAAAGCTAGTCATCATCTACCTTGAGCTTACAGACTTTATTTTGAAACGAATAGACATAAACGTATTGTCTCATTAGTTTTCATGCCTCACTGGCAATAGCCATTAATGTGTGGTCTCTGAAACTATTTTTTAGATTCACAGGTAAAGAAATACACACACACAACTAACCAAAGCAGCCGTTCTAACATCAGTGCAACATTACTAGCTGTTGTTGGACTGTCTCTGCCACAAAGTGAAAAGTAACAGGATCCAAGAAAACAAGTAAATGCTTGTTCACCAAGCTGCCATATTCTCAAATGCATTTAGAGTATGTGTCTTTACTGTGAGTGTGATGTATGAAATAATTTCATGGCTAAGTGGAATCCAGCATGTATGCATTTCCCACAGGCCCTCTCTAATCAGTGCTCCCTCAACCGTATACACAACACACGGCTGCACCTTAATACCAGTTTACTGAGCTGGCTCTTTAATTCTCTGTTACTCTCGCTTGCTCGCACTGACTCTCCAGCTCCCATCTGTCTGTTCTCTCCGTTCTCTCTCCTCTTATTCTTTTTTATGTCACTTGTGTGTACTATTCTCTGTAAACCTGTCATCTCATTCTCTCCTTCCCATGGCAAAGCGTTGAGGACTGGCAGCAGCTCTGCCCTGCACAAAACGACACTCATCCTTTAGTAACTTCAAAGATTCAAATATTGTCATTATTACTACATAGTTTGAGTTTATTGCCAGTTTACGTGGTATAAATATTTGAATACATGAAAATGTATGAAGAGAACTAAAATACCATATCTGCACAAAATATTTAAAAATAACACTGTTGTCTAAAATGGGGCACAAGTAGACATTTACAATCAAAACGGTTTATTTGAATACAATAATATGGTTTATTTGTATTATTCAATCATAATTTCTCAGTGCAGTCTGGAAAAAACAGAGCAGGTTACTGGCAATTTGTCTACTTACTCTTGGGCTTTTTTTGTCTTAAGGTTCTGGTGCTGTTGGATGTCACCCCAGACCAGTCCATGGTGGATGAAGGCGTAGCCCGAGAAGTCATCAACCGCATTCAGAAACTACGCAAGAAGGTAGGGCAAGTATTTCAGAAGCACTATTTGCTGTGGACAAGAGTGACATATAACACACCAGTACTGAATTTTGCAATGCAGTGTGTAATGAATAGAATATGACACAATTAAAACAGCTTGCTAATACATGTAATCAGGGCTGTGCCACAGTGAACAAAACATGCCACTGAGGAAGAGACAGAGTATACTGTACATGAATTGCGGTTAAAGATACAGCGATATATGACAGACAGCAATAATACACAACAGAAAAGAGTCTGTCCAAGATAAACGTGTTATGATTTTAAAGATGTTTCCTTTGTTTGAAATATTTTTTTTGTTTTTGTTGCCAGTTTGTCATTGTTTTGTCATTCTTCAAGTGCAGGCTATTAAACACACTAACTGCTGTTAGTGTGTTTGTTCCTTAAAAGGTGATTCATCAATTTGTCAAGCAACAGATAACTTTTGATTAGCCACATTTCCATTTATTGGTGCTAATGGAAAAGTATAAACCCTTTAATTGCCATTTGATGATTGAACCATCATCATGAAACATGAATAAATTCAGTCTATTTTTTATTTTGCAAGTGTCCTCCTTTTAGTTTGTTCGCTTATGGTACTGGACCATTGGTTGAACAATTCAGAATGGGTAGAAAGTAGTTTGAAGATCTCATTTTTTCATTTCAGTAACAGTAGCAAATGTACATTGTGAGAGTACACACATACAGTATATTTCCATCACTTTCTTGCTTTGATCAACTCCCCTTCCTCTTTATGTCCCATGCTAATTTTGTCAGGACATTTTTTTTAATCTTTCCACTGCAGCGTCACAGTTAGAAGTTTCTCCGTTATAAGGCAGGCTTAATGGAAGCTTAATTACAGTCTGGCCCCTTTCAGATTCTAATGTTGGAGCTTTGAAGTGGTCTGCAGAGTAAAGGCGGATTAGCCAACAGCCCCTTGTTTTCACAAGCAACAAACAGTTTTTCCGTCCCCCTATAGCAGTGGTGTGCGCTGGCTCCCAGCCAAGCTAAATTCCTCCTGTTATTTCGAACTGAGATCTGTTAGGAATTTTCCACCCTTGGCATGGGAATTAATTTATAACAATTCTTTGACGTGTTTGGTAGTAGTTTGTGGCTGTGCGTATGTGTCTTTACCAGTGTCTATGTGTGTGTTAGTGTTATGTTTGTGCGCATAAGCTTGCTTGAGAAACAGGGGTCAGCATTTCCTTTTTTATTGGACTGCTCTTGATCTGGAGTCCGGTGTAGCTCTCTTATGTGTACATACAAATTAACTCTCCCTTTTTTTTAGCTGTCTCACACGCTCACACACCCACAAATACACACACTGTAGTAGCCCCTTCAGGGCAGGGTCACTACCTTGACTTGGCAGGAAAAGCCTATAAACCGTCCTCCATTGATTGACTGCTCCTCTGTATCTAGCTAACTCTATTCCTCTGCCCTTGAGCCACATATTGCATTTGGTGTGTGTGTGTGTGTGTGTGTGTGTGTGTGTGTGTGTGTACATGTGCTTGCTATACTTCAAGTGAAAATGTCTGTGGCAGCACACACATGCACTGCTGCTGTCTGCAGATTAGTATGAGATCAGTGTGTTTGAATGTGTCAAGGTGAGAGGAAGATGGCAATATACCATACAAAAATAGATGGGCTTTCATCCAATAAAAATCTTCCCTTGTTCCATTCTTCTTTTATTTGTTCTTGTACTGTCTATTTTCTGCTTTTCAATTGCCATACGAGCTTCCTTTGTTCAGCCTTCCAATGTTTATTCATTCCATACCCACTATCCTCCTTGTTTCCATTTGTTTCTTCCAGGTTTCTTTTCTCTTGTATGAGAAAGAGAAGCCTAAGATAACAGTGAAATTGTCATTCATTATGTCCTTGCCAATAATTAGTATTAATGATATAACAGGTTCTTTAAACCAGATTATTGTGTGTTTTTCTTTGAAAACTCATTTAAGCAGTACTTTTTGATAACATTATTATTAATTATTGATTTTACCACATTAACTGATTGTAATAAATATAAAATATATATACACATCTCTCATTCTTTTCACATAGGGGCATTTGGTGCCATCAGATGAGATAACGGTGTACTACCGCTGTCAGCCAGAGGGGGAGTACTTGCACTCTGTGATCCAGGCTCACACTGACTTTATCTTGGCTACCATTAAGGCTCCACTCTTGCCATTCCCTGTTCCCAACAGTGCCAGTGTCATCATAGAGGAATCCACTCAGGTATGAAAAAATACCTTAAGGCTAGCAGGATTATTGTTTCTTCTTCCATGTTACAAGTTAAATTCAGTATTTTATACATGTGAAAGATCATTGGTAAGTATATTTGGAAGAGTTAAGGTAAGGGCAGGTATACTTGCTTAAAACTTATGAAATTATGAATTATGATTTTTAAATGATAGGGTACAAGTAAAAATTACTCATTCCCTGTGTGGTGCTCTTTTTTTCTTTGTTGATGCAGCTGAAGGGTTCTGACTTGGAGTTAACAATTGTAAAGGGATCTACTGCCTCTCCAGTCTCTCTAAATGGACCAGCTTGCACCTATGTGAACCTCATGGTAAAGGTCAACAACAAACAACAAGGTATTTTTTCAGCTAGAAATGCTTACGCTGTATATAATTTAAGGTAAACAACATGTATAGAAAATGTTTTAAACATGTAAATATTAGTAAATATCTGTGACTGCTTTCTTATTCAGAGGGAGTGGTGCTGCTGGAGAACCCCAAAGGAGATAACAGACTTGACATGGATAAGATGAAGAAAGTGTGCAGCAGCATCTTTGGAACAAATAACACCCAGCTCAGATTCTTCAACAGTGGGAATGGTGAGAATGTATCTGTGTGTGTATCATCTGACTATCAACTAGCTACAAGACTTGAGCAGTTAATTTTAAGTAGTCAAAGAAAACGATTATGAATGTACTATTTACCCATGTGTGTATCTGTATTCTCATTACAGAGTTGACCAGTAAAACGGACCTTCAAGCTTTGAGTGGTAAAACGTTGTCAGTCACTTTGGGCCCTTCACCCTCAGGCCCCATCCCCACTACTGATGCAGTCCTGTGTCCTTATGTGAACCTGGTGCTCTGCAATGCACAGCCAGCTGGTGAGAATCACAGGCACACGCATAATGGATTAATCAGTCACCATTAAGTCTGTTCCTCTCACTTTCAAATGATTAGACCAGGGGTTTTCAACGTTTTTCAGTCCCATTGGCTGAGAAAGACACTGAGCATGGACCCAGCCCGACCCAGTTAGCCCTGAGAATCATGCCTTATTATTAATTATGGAACTGAAGTTACATAATTCTTCCTTAACTCTTTCTCTCACAAACATGCACACGTGCAAGACCACACAAGACCGATGGATTAGGCTCTTAAGTCCATTTCTTACCAAGGCTTGAGTGCTACAGGTGTTACCAGGATAACTCACCTGAATCTTCAAAGGAGTTTTGGCAGTCGGGTTGAGTTGTGGCTCCAGATTGTGACAACAAAAGAAATTGTCCAAAAAAAACCCCCAACAATATCTCACTGATGCTGCAGTCATTTTCTAAAAGCAATTTTCTTAAAATGTCAGTTGCGAGCCTAATCGTGCTACACGATTGCACTGCTAAGTCAGTGCTTTTTAAGGGGATGTAACTGTTTGCCACCACCTGAATTGTGTATTGATTTTAGTAAAGAAGATTTCTCATAATCCAGCCTTATTCATAAATCATTCAAACCAAATTATATTCTCCCTGCCAGTAAAATTCTTTTCACATCCTAGCTCCTGGCACTTCATCTTTCTTCTCTGTCTCATTGCCTTGTAAACAAATCTGCTGGACAAGGGAATATTTAAATTTAGTGTTTGTGTTGTGATGTGTGTTTCTTGGTTCACTTAAACACATGTCCTCTCTCCTCCAGAATGCCAGACGGGAGAGGTGGGCACCCTTCTATTGGTGAACCCAGTGGGCCAGAATGGGCTTGATTACTCGGGCCTCCTTTCTGAGACCGCCAAGGTTTTTGGCCTTCGCAGCAGACGACTTAAACTCTACCTGGACCAGGACCTTACCCAGGGTAAGACCAAACACTCTGTGGATAATTCCATGAGCTTCAGCTTTCATGCCAATGTCTCTTACACCCATGTGGACAGTAGTGACATTAAAATGGACATTAACATTAACAACATAACATTTGAAATCAAATAAATGTCTTCAGTTTATTGGACATACCAATAAAGACAACCAATAAACACAAATTCATGTCAATAAATCAGTTTAGAAATAGTAGATGAAAAAAAGACTTGCCCAAGAATCACTGTATTTTTAAATTTTCAAATTTTCTTTTACAACAAATTGATTCACAAATTGGCCAATCTGTTAGCATGAAATGGTTTGGACTGTGAAAACGCATTTTTGAGTTCCATAATTTGGCCAGTTGCAGAGAGGAAGAATCTCCTACTTTGTAAAATTTAAAGATTAGTGGACCAGCAACGATGGACCTTACTTTTAAACAGCAAATTTGATTTCAGCTGTGATTAAAAATTACGTAAATATATTCTCCCGGCTAGATTCACATTTCTGATCAAAGCATCATCTAACATCACTGATTATTGTAGTCTCCAGAGAAGAGACCTATCATTGTAAACTATTATTTAAAAAATCACAACATTGTCTTGGACAAACAAACCTCCTTCAGATTTGGGATTTATTTAAAGGGTTCTCTCTCTCTCTCTCTTTTTGCTTTTATGATTGATTGTTTCTCTGTTTTTCAGAACTGCCAGATGATTCATCTGTAAAATCTCTAGACACCAAAACTCTTTTTGTGAGAGTTCTTCCAACAACTGCCGAGGCATAAATCCATCCTGGGATCTTACCATCAACATTTGTCTCCAATACAGTATATCACAGGCTCCTGCAGAGTTTTACAGTCTTCTACAAACTCAATAGTCACTGATCTGCAGTGGATTTACGACGATATAATGACCATCATGCGATGTAAAGCAGCTTGTCTGTCAAGTTCAAAACTGTTTTCCATAGTTTTATGTGTTTGAACATAATTCACAACATCATGATTACTGTTGTCCTTGACAGAGTTTATTTTCCTCATATTGTCTGTAATTCTTTACCTGATCATGACAGTTTTCTAAGATAGCATATTGTGACATCGGGCTGGATTCTTATATATAAGTGAATGGAGAGAATAGATTGTTGAAGCAAATCAACTAAATACAGTGTTCGGACAAAAATGTGAAGTGGTTTGTTACAGAAACTGAGAACAGACAGTTCTCACATTTTTTTTTTCACATTACAGATTTTACTTTCAGTTATTAACTGGGAGGTTAACCATAGACAGTCTTCTTTATTAAACTATAAAATGATGCAAGCTACTTCCCTTCAAAAATGATTTGAGGCTTGGCCCAGAGTAATTATGGCTGTGGCTCCGAATGGGAAATCAATTTGGCCTATTGTGCATCTACACCATTTTGAATTTCACAGATAAACCTATTCTCTTCTTTGCACTGGGAATCATTTGACAATTGAAAAGACATTTAAATGATGTGATGGATTTACTGGCTGCGCTCCTTAGGGACAAAGGGTTCGATTATCAAAAATGCAAAAAATGTATAATGTACTGCTTTAAGGGACAAACAGAATAAATCAAAGGAGACTACAGATTAACATGTCGTTTTTTATTTGTGTTCATGCACTCGTCCTCTGTATGATGAGGACAGACAGCATGTCTTTGAGATCCTGCATTGTGCTGCTAATAAAATTTGGTGAAATGTGTTGCCTTTGTTCACCTACATTGGCTAATTGTGATTTTGGCTGGTGTAGTAAACTGGTCTAAAAATTGATGGGTTACGAGATGGACTATTCTCTGACGATGTGAGGTACCTATGCAGCCACTGGAGACTTGTCCTTACAACAGCGAACCCAGTTACTGGTTGTCTATGGAAAGATGTATTAACCTTCCCCTGGGTCATTCTGTGAGCTCCATATTTTATTATACGAGTGTCCTAGATATTATGCCTTTGCAACAGCCATGGCCATGGGTATTATGTTTCTGGGTTGTCGGTCCATCCTCACGTCCCTTCTTTCCATTCCTGTGTTATATGAATATGTGACTAACATATGAAGACGAAGGGGGGAAAAAACAAGGGGGAATGAAAAAAAAACATTTCATGGACATCAGAAATGCAAAAACGATGGACAACAATATTTATCACAGTGTGACATCAGCAATGAGAACATGTTGTGCCAAAATAAAGATTTGTGTGATTTAATAGAAATATATATATGTACCTATACCAGTAAATACGTTTTTAGCAGGTTGCCAGGTGTTGAATGAAAACAATGGGTCAGAGGATGGATAAAGGTCACACATGTGGCAACATTTTTTTTTTAAATGGCTAAAAATAGGCCTGCTGTGTGGATGTTTGGGATGTGTGACCCACTCCTCTGTCGACTGCGACATGAATACAAAATAACATGTATTTCTGCTATTACTGGCGGCGCCGACAAGTGCAACGTTGTTTTCGTTGTACGTAAACGCGTGGTGGCGCGTGGTGTCAGGTCAAGCCTTCGCCACTTCCTGACTGCCCGTTCCGCTTTACGGTAAACGCATCCCTTTACTTCCGTTACGCTGCGTTACTTCCGCCGCGATGCAGTTTGTTTGTTTGGTCTGCTCAACTTAATCAAACTTTCTCTGCTCTAAAACCACTGCGGCTAATTATCTGCTGTGCAAACATTCGTTGCAAATAATAAAGCTTAATCATCGGCGCAAAGTTAAATTAGCGACAGCCCTTTAAAAAGAGGATAAAAAAGTCAATCTCCAGTGTCCGTGTTTAACCGCAGGCAGCTGGCAGATGGTTGATTTTACCTTTGTAGGTTTAGTGGGCTCCTTCTCCACACGTGGACCAGACAGCTCTTACATCCGGAAATCTGAGGTTGTTTATCAGGGATTGAAATCACATGGCAGAGCCGCGGTCTTTATTAGAAAACTCAGTCTGCTTTCAGTGAATCCAAACTAAAGAGAAATGCTACCCCACATTTTTAAGTAGGATTTTGGAGAATGAGAAGACGAGGATAGAAAAGGGGAAAAAAACAGTTACAGCTGCAAATATTAGACAGTCAATAAACAAAATTAATTGTATTTGTATTAATTTGAAATACTGGTTTGGGTCAACATTATATTATTCTTCTGTATTGTTGTAGGATTTGGAAAAGCGATCTTTACAGTTTTCAGTTGGATTAATAATAAGGTAAATATCAGCCGCTGTCCCAAAGCCATCCAGTCTATTAAATTAAATTCGCATGAAAACCTGTATGTTACAGGTTATACTACATTGCGCCGCTTGCAACTGCAAGCATTTGAGTCTGTGTCGTGACTGAACCGGCGAGCAGCGTCTGTCTTCATCATGATGCGCCTGCCTCCTCCTCATCCACCTCCTCCTCCTCCTCCTCATCATCACACCGTCTCCCTCCTGGATCAGCAGAAACAGGTAGGACAAGCAGCCGATTTAGCATCACTCGCATATATAATATGCAGTCAGTGGGGGGGTGGAGGTGGGAGATTGGTCCTTTTTTTACATTCGAGTCCCTCTGTGGTTTGTCCACATCGTGGTCGTTAGGAGACCGCTGTGAGACGAGGAGTCGGTGATAATGGGAGATGCCCTGGCATCCGCAGTCAGATGCCTCAGCAGGAATGACACACTGTTGCTACCCATTCAATCTGCTACCGTTGCCACAGAGACGGGCAATCTGCAGCAGGTATGCAGAGCAACAGAGGGGATGGATACAGCCAATTAGTTTCCTCTTCTTCTGCACTTCTATTTTCGGGAGCGCGTGCTACATATTCCCTCTTCATATTATAGTTTTAAAGGCACAATGACAGGTTGATGACATATAATTGGTTGACCTACATGCTTCTGTTCTCTCCCTGCAACTCAAAGTGCAACTCATGTGCAGCCACTTCAGTTACACAGCGACTCATGCAGTTGTTGAATACACTGTCTGCCTTTTGAAGGCATCTCCAGAACCCACAAATACTATACTGGACTACTAATATATATATATATATATATGTGTGTGTGTGTGTGTGTGTGTGTGTGTGTGCATAAACAGTATGCAATATACAGTACGTATGTATATAATGCTGGAAGCCTAAAATGACATTAAACGCAACTCAGCATTTAAAGTGTCAGAAATAATACATTCCATTATGTTTACAAGCATCAGCTCATAAAATACTCTATTAGTTAATGAAGTGAATTCTAATGAGCCTTCGTGCTGTTAATTACTGCTGCAGATTCATTTTCCTCCATCATTGCATTGCGTTGGAATTAATTTCACCGTGCTCAATTCTCACTGTAACAATCTGAAACGCGAGTGAAGGCATCATGGTCCTCACGGGATTCCTGGTCAGGTGGATGAAAAACTAGTGTGTGATTATGTTTCTCTCGCAAGCGTCCCTCTGTTCTCTCATCTCTCTCGTCCCCACTCTACATCCCACCCCGCAGCCTGATCGATAGCAAGTTGTCCGTGGTGTAATCTCACGGCCATGGATGTGGTATTGGCTGTTCAAACATGCCAATCAAATTTTGAACTGTTTGTAAGGCCTTTTATTTTTACGGCGCGTGCAGGTCGCGTCATTTCAGATTTCATCTTTAAAAGAAATCCTCTCTGTGGTGCTGTCGAGGCACTCTTTACTGTGAGGGGCCCCTGTCTAGTTTCCCTTGTTTTACTGCTTCCACTGAATTTCTATAAACGCATGAATTGTTCTCAAATGCAGTGAGTCACAGTGAAGTGCTCCTGAGAAAAACATGTTTTTTTTAAAAAAATTAACAACACACCTATAGGGAACAACTGTTCTGTGTTTGTCTCACCATTTAGATTTCAGCAGGACTGCTGCTAAAACACTGGGCTGCCCAACTGCTGTTATGCAACAGCTACTGTATAGAAACAGCCTGTAGTGCCAATAACCACTCCCAGTTTGCATTATTAAATAAACAGCTAGATTTTATGAGTTTTTATTTTCTAATTTAGCTTCATGCAGCCGTTTCCCTTATTATGTAAGGAATGCTGGATTACGAGGGTGTAAGCTGTGTTGTGATTTCTGGGTCTTGGCTAAAGTGGACTTTCAGCACTTGCAGTTCAATAATCTGGACTCTGGTGTAAACAGCACATTAGGAAGCTTTCAATGGACTGTTTATATTAGGTGCATTCGGGTCAAACATTTTGCTCAACAAAGCTGTTTGTGCAACTAAAGGAACTTCTAGAATTGTGTTTTCGAGGAATTACACATGGAAACATTGTAAGTACGAAACCTCTGCTTAACCCTATCTTTAAAATGCTTTCCTTTTTACTAAATCGTTTACCTTTCTGTGCATAATATATGTGTAGATATATTGTTTTTGGGGAACTTTTTTCTTTCATGCTCCTACCTCCAAGGCTTAAAATTCCTGCCACATATGAGGCACAGCAGGTACCTCCTGAGTTTTTTCCCTGCTGATACTGTTGTTCGTTCATGTTACACTCCCCCAAACACAGAAATCACTGCATCGTTTTGTGGCATTTGGAAAGACTAGGAGTAAATGTCATGTTTGTGCCAGGGCTAGGCAATTACTAAATGCTCAGCGACTAAAACAAATTCTATAGCTCAATTTAGATACTCGGCAAATCCAATTTTCGTTTAGGTTTGTGGTTACGCCATGTTTAATAGTAGCATGAAAAACAATTACAGCCCGGAAACAAAGAATGACACCATTTCCCATCAACGCAACTCACTGAGGGATTAAATTGTAATGGTCGAATGGGTCAACACAAGGTTGGACATAGAAGACCACTATATCCACACAAAGATACAGTTATTTTAACAATATAATAGTTAAATAACTGTATAGTTAATTTCCAGCATCCTTCAAGGAATTGAAGACAACACAAACACAACAGTCCCTCGACAAGGAACGGGCAACAAGGGGATTTAGTGTCAGAATGTAAATATAGTCATTTGTCTTCACCTCAGCCTAATATGTTATCAACAGGTGTTCACATTGTTATTGGGAGCGAGACACTGAAGTAATTTATACCTCCAATACAACTAGGAAGGTGATCCAGGATTTTATGTGCCATTGAATGACACACATTGACAATAAACACATAGAAAATGGCTGTGGGTCAGTGTTACACTGCAGGGCATGTGGTTACCATAGAAAGCTCATTTAGTAGAACTGGCAGTGTGAAGAACCTTGATCTCTTGCTTTTGAGGAGTGAGCCATAGGAGTCCTGATTGAAACAACATTGTGAGTGTTCATTGATGCCCACAATAATATACAACAGCAAGGCCATTCAGGCAGTCACAATCATTTATCATTTTATCCAATAGTCGTGGCATTGAAGTTGTCCTTGCAGTGCATCTTCTGTCATCCAGTACTCATGTTGTGGGGACTTCAATGTGTTTATACAATCACATTATAGGGATAAGGACGTGTCTTCCTGAAGGTTAGATTGAGGTTAGTTGTAGTAGTTTTAGTTAGACCAAGACTCTTTAAAAAAACATGTACGCCACTGTGTGTGAGCGTTGTGTGTGTGAGCGTGTGTGCGTTGTGTGTGTGTGTGTGTGGGTTGGTGGGTGGGTTGTTGTGTGGGTTTACTGTCTATTTACAGCGCAGCTTGTGGGAGATGTCCAAGTCCAACAGAAAGGGCAAGGGGGCATGGGAAGACCTCCACTCTGCCTCATGTGTCATCCTTTTCTGTTTCAGGATTGTGCATGTTAATACTGTATATGTGTCTTTGTGTTTGTGTGAGATTGTGTATATGTGGTTTGGGAAGTTGTGTTCATGGGTGCACACAGTGTGTTGATGTCAGGGTTGCTGAGAACAGCATTCAGTGAATAAGTAAAAGAATAAGATGCTCCTACATGCCCATGTACACAATTTAGGGTGATATTGTCTGACAAGATCAGAAAAAAAAGGCAAATACTCTTTCTTCTACTGACAGTACTTCATTATTGTCTGAGAGGCAGAAAGAGCTTCAGAGAAAAAAGAAAACGTATACTTGCAATGTAAAGCAAAGCTTACAGGATATTATGAAAAGGTTAAACAGGTCACAAGAGTAAAAACTGTATATTGATAGCTATTATGATGTTTACCAATATCCAAGTAGAAGATTCATGCTTTTTCTAAAATTAACCCTGTGTCCCACGTTTCAGCTTTGGCAGCTAACTTCTAATAAAACTGAATTTCATCGAATGTGATTGATGGACAATTTTCTTAATTTCCATTAAGAGGAGTCTGAACCTGAAAGTGCAGGAACTAAAGGGAGGACAGGCAGTAATGGCAGTTCTTAAGCAGTGGTGACTGATGTCTTCATTATTATAAACAGAATATAATTTGTATTTGCGCCATTAAAGCTAATTAATAAATACAGTTTATTTTTTAGTATGCGGTTAATAAAAAGGCTATGTGAGTGAGTGTGAGTGAGCTCATCAGGTGCTGTATATTGTATACAGGACACCAACTCTGCCCTGTCTTGCCTCCCTCTCTCACTTCATCCCTCCCTCCCTCCCTCCCCCCATCGTCATCTCCCTCCTTCCCTTCATTTGTTCTAGGGACCAAGCTCTGGTGTAAGGCTTCTTGTTCTTGTACTTTCTGCTGTGTGCAGCTTCCCAGCGGCTCAGACTGAGTTTGCATATGATCGAGCTGTCAGTGCAACATGGCAAAGCCCAATTTGGCTTGTTATCTATTAATGCTACACACTCTCCGGGTTCTATATAAACTGATTTAGTCTTGGACAGGACACTCTGCTGCTACAACTATCATCGGCCCTAAAAGGGATTTTTCAGGAAACCTGTGCTGAGCACCGCCACCACATTTTCCTCTCTCTGCATTTTCACTGTGAGTATATTCATTATAAAACAATGGCATTTCTTTTGGATTTGAGAGACTGGGTTTTCCCCTAGGGAGAGAGCCCAAATGGATTATTTGGAGCAGCAAAACTCTACCTACCATGTAGGAAACTACTTCTGTTCTTCTAACCCTCAAGTGTTCTGCCATTTGACATTTACTGTAACTGCTGTGGGACCCGTCAAGTCAGTCAGTGATATTTGTATTTGTGATTGTTTCCAATCATGTTTGTGGGGCACCGCCTACTGAGAGGAAAGATTTGTCGAGTGAACCCAAACAGTCTTGGATTAGAGGCAGTGTTTTCCTAATTAAATTTATATATCATATTTATAATTTATATGTCATAATGTCATATGCATAAACTACAACTTGGCACACATCAAACCCATTTATTGGCTACCAACACAGGATGAATGTAAAGACTGATAGTAATTAAGATGCCTCGGTTGCAAATCTTCATGGCACTAGTGGTAAAATTAGCAGTGGGATAAGTTAACAGTGGGGGAGAATATGTTTAACCTATGTGTTATGGGGCTATATTATGATCAGAGTGCATGATAAATAGCATCGATGCATGGAAATGGCTTTCCTGACTTGATTTTCCAATGATTTGAAGACTCTCCTGGCCAAAGCAATTGGTATTGCAATCGATTGTGGTGGACTCTGGATGAATCCTCCCAGAGGCATCGTTTGGTTTCCAAGACAACCAGCACTGCTAGTTGTCTCAAATGTTTCCGACTTTCATCTTCATAATTTCAAAAGCTTTCTCCTAATTGAAGTCAATCCGGCCAAAATAGTAGTTCATTTTTACCAATACTAATAAATAAAATACAATACAGTAAAATAAAATAAATAAATAAACACCAGCTATAACAATGGCTTAGGGCTGCAACTAACGATTATTTTTTTAGTCGACTAATCTATATTCTAATTTTTCGATTAGTCAACGATTATCGATAATTTATTTGCTACGTTTCCCATTTTTAACAAAGTTGGGTATTAATTGGATTTCATTGAAAACCAGTGTATCTTTATGTGTATTGAGCTTTGTGACACGTATTAGAGGCAATGTGTCCACTAGTGATGCATATAATAGTATGATAGTAAAGACGCATATTTTTTTCAAATGGGGCTTAACCGGAGGTTTCA
>JAFBJQ010000467.1:311840-394634 GCA_016785345.1 Trinectes maculatus | reverse complement strand
ATAGTAAAGACGCATATTTTTTTCAAATGGGGCCGGAGGTTTCAGTCAGTGAAAATGACGTTAACGTTACTTTGAAAAACTCCGGGTGTTCCTCAGACACGTGAAAAGGTGAAACACAGTTTTAGCACCGTAACATGACGGTCGTCGTCGGCTTTGGATATCCTGGTACGTGGAAACAAAATTAACATCATCTTTTAAGAACGGGGCCTTAAAGTAGCCTAACTATTGTTACTTTATACTGAGAGATGCATTTTTTGAAAGGTAGGCTAAAAAAAGAGAACAACTTACCCATCCGGAGCTTTGGATGCCAAAACTCCCGATAGTGCACGTGACGTGTTTGTTTTCTTTATTTTCCCGACAATACTCCCAGACTTTAGACATTCACGGTCTCACGCTAACATCACTATGCATCTCTGCTTCAGCCATCGTTGCTACTGCATCGACTTTGCTATTGCTATTGAACTTCTTCAGTGTTTTGTTCAATATGGACGCAGATGGTGCAGGCTATTGCCCCTTACGTTTCCGGTGGTGCACTGCAACCTTATTTGCATGTATTCTAATGAATTAAATGGCGTTCATCATGTTGCTTAAAATAATATACGACTAGACGACCACAAAATTTCTGGTCGACCATATTTAATAGTCGACGTTGTCGACTAATCGTTGCAGCCCTACAATGGCTTAAATGGGAAATGCTGAATTAGACATTGTCAATAGATGGTAGCATGGCTCCATGATAGAGATACACTATACATACAGTAATGGTCATAACTCAGGCTCTGTATGTAGCAGACAGAGAGGGAGGGGGGAGGCTTAATGTTTGGGGAAATGTTATAAATATGATTGCAGATAAACAAAACAACAAATTTACCTTAATTCCACCATGTGATAAAAAGGATAAATACTAGTTTTACATTGATATGTAGGATGAATTATGGTCAGGCTTGTTAGCAGCCTGTTTTCTGTGAAAGCAAAGATTAATCTCCTTTCACCATATTTCCTCTATAGGAACTAACAGTCAGGTATTGATCAGAAATTAGTTGTTGTTTGTTAAAATTTCACTTATTTCCAGATTTTGCTGGTTTTGCTCCCACTTGCCTTGTCCAGTCGATCCTCCTTTAACATCACCCTCTGTGTCAGGGTGATACATTAATGATGGGAGTGAGGGAAGGGGAATCCCTGAGTCCACTGTCGTTACAGTGAACTCTGTAATGCCTCTGTGTGGAAACGTTTGCTTTTGGTTGCCTTTGCTTTAGGTGCAATATGTTTTCGGTGCAATGTGTTGTGCCTGCTCAAAGTGGACCCCAGGCAAACAGAAAGGAGTGTAGAAAATCTAAACAACTACACACTCATGTTGTCGGCAGCTGTCAGCAGTTGCTCATGCGTGCGTCCTCATGGGAATATGATGGAGACGTTACAGAGGGACTTGGGGGGTGGGTGGGATCTGGGCGATGCTTATGTTTACAGCTGACAGAGGAAGCAGACGAGCAGATGTGTATGGGTCTGTGTAGACCCATGGGACTGTGTGGGGTCATAATTCAATCACAAACATTTTCCAGAGCACTTTTTAGCCTTTAAAGCATTTTTTCATTCACTGAAGTTATGAGAAGTGGCTCTGTTGTTTACTAGTGGATGCTGAAAATTTTCCAGCATCCAAGTCCAGCAGTGTGTTATATTACCGGTACCGCAATAATTATCAAATCATCATTGCCTCTTGTATCACCAGGCAGTGTACAGGAAATCATGGAAAAAAACGGGACGTTGCCGTTTTCTTTCACAACTTTAAAGGAGTGAACGGAAAAATCCTGTTCAGTCAGTGGAAATAGCCCCGGAGAGGAAATAACTTGACCATGCTAATGCTCGGCCCAGAGACGAGTGTACCACAGCCATTAAAGTGCCAGGAGAGAGATACTATCAATGAACCCACACACTCACTGCACCAAAGCACAGCGCAGGACGGGGCACAGCGAGGAGCTACCTGCATGCTCACACAGTTTCTGCGCCACAGAAATACAGGGACATAGATAGACACAGTTTGTTTTTGCTGGAGCTGTGGGTTTGGGTTCTTTCTAGGTAGGATGTCTCTACACCAGCAGCAGCCCTTTCCTAAAATAGCAGCTGCCCCAGTCAACTTGTAGGGTCACTTAGTTCAGTCTTAAATTTGCGTCTTGTGAATGATTGCAGCAAGTAGAACATAGAGGTCCTATGTAGAAAGAATGGTATGAAGGCCGAGTGGAGGGAGAGAGTGGAGGGCCACAGAACTGGCACTATTCTGTTTTCACAATTCAAAACCATTCATTATAATGTGAAGGTTTCTAATAAATGCTTCATTTATTTGTATTGCATTACGCTATTTATTGAACCCACCACGTTATTGACAGTGAATTGGATAATTAACTGATTCATTGATTAGTTCATCAAAGATCAAAAACTAGAGTAAATGCTAATCGTAGTTTACAAGAGGTTAACACTTACTGTCCTTCTTTTGTCTGACAACAGGTCTAAAATCAAAAGATAATCTGATTTGTGTTATTGATTATATTTATACTTGAAAAGTATGTATTCAAAATTATTATTCCAATTTATCAGGAACTGTAAGAGGAACAATATGACTTTTTTCTTCGTTTTTTTTTTTTTTTTGAAGGAAGTGTACGTGAAGTCTGAGGTCAGCATCAGTACTGCATGTAAAGTGTATCCAGGGGAACACATTCCTCTTGCCTCAGAAAACAGCCTGAGGCCCAGAACTGTTGCTCAGTACAGACTAACACTGCTTAAACACTCGTTCAAACAATCCTGTTCTCTTAAGCTGGTTTGTCGATAACTTTCTACTCTATGATGTTCGTACTGTATCTGTCTACCTTACATCTGGGGTAAACTGAACTCAACTTACATATAGTCTTTCAGTCGAGCTAGTTAAATTCCATTTGAAGCTAACTTTTTCCATTGCTTTATAAATATTTTTGTATACTGTATATTTATCTTTGTGTCTGGTGCAAGTAAATTCTTGAATTGGTGAGTCTTCATAAACGAGTCTAATGAAGCATTGTATATGTTAGATGCATATATTTTCGATAAATAGATAAATAAAGATACCTTTTAGAATGCAAATATAATTTCCCTTTATCAATAGCTGCAGGTTAAAACATATGTCAGTGTGTAATATCTACATCATGTGGATTCAGTGTACTCACATAAGTCATGTTTATCATCATATTGCCTTAAACCTTTAAACAAAGAGGGTATTTACTGACGTGAGAGTCCTCTCCTCCTGGTAATCTGTGACTGTGCTTTTAAAACTTTCCCTGGATATGTTTTAACTTTTTAAGTGCGGTTCACATTTTGGAAAAAGTGTTATTTCTTTTAATTATTTTTTTAGTACCCGTAACTGCGACAACCCAACTGTCTGCTCAGCTATGATCCACACTGCTACATGTACTGAGATGAGATACAAATTAGTGTAGGCCAAGGGACAGGGTCCACATGACGTCAGAATCTAAGTTTGAATCACAGTGAATTTTTTTATTATTATTATTATCTTGCATTTAAAATAATGTAAATAGGTGCTACAAACTACATGACAACATTAGTTTGTTTTCTGCATCACAAATAACAGTCAGGTCTTATGTCTTCATGGCACAACTTAGCTGAAGTACAAAATTATACCCCACAGTTTTAAGTAGGGGTTTCGATGTGGTGGTGGAGAGGGCGTCCAAGTGCACTGTCTTTGGTAACAGCAGTGAAATTCTTCTGTGCGCATAGAAAGGGGCCTGCATTGATACCGGAGGGTGATATTCCCAAATCAAATTTGAACCTATAATGTCATTTAAATATTGAGTGGGAAAGAACTGGATCACGCTTCTGCTTAACAGAAATAAAGTGACATCAAAACAAGTCAGTAATGTGAAACTCAATGGTATACGGGTTTATAAAGCCACATGTTTTTGTCAAAGCTTTAAGGTTTAACAACATGTACAAAATCAAAACTAACACCCATTTACTTAATGTGCTTTTTCTTTGAAATAAGGCGATGTGCACCTGTGGAATTATCGACCATACATTGGGAACTTGGGCCATGCAGATTTTGCAGTGCTTGACAGATTGAGCCATTAATAGTTAAGAGCAGCATGGCGAGAAAGAGTTATGCATCGCCTGTATTTGCTGCAGAGGTAGTACTGGATGCCTGCCCAGTTTCTTCATGCACCATATCGCATCTGTGGTGCAGGGGCTATAACATCCACACGCATACTTACTGATTTTCCAAATAACCCGTACAAGTAGGCTTTGTTAATAAACGAGAAGGTAAAGAACTCTGGTGTTGTGATCAAGAGGTAGAGAAACACTTTTATCCAGGACATTGTCAGCAGAATTAAGAATGTAGATGTGCACCATCCACCAATATGACAGGTATGTGGACATTGGTTGTTTTTTTTTCTTCTTGCGAGAGTTGTTGAGGAGCTTGAATTGGCTGCCCGTTGTAAATGTGCAGATCTTTCCTTTATTTCCATTTCTGTTCATTTCAAAGGCAGTTTTCCAATCTGAGACACGAGAGAGGTTTGATTACTTTTCAGTTGTTCACTCAGACCCAGAGAAAAAAATACGCTCCCTGTAAGACTTCCTCGTTCCTCTTGTGTCTGCTGCCAAGGTCCAAAAATCCAAAGATTCTGCCACACTCCACAGACGTTTTAGATGCACTGGCCAATCGAGATAATTAAAAACTCATTCCATTTTAGAAACATGATCTGCATGGGACAGAGGCTCGTGGCATTGGTGCAGACAGCACTTGCACCCAGGTCAAAGCTGTCTCTCTTAACAAACCCAAAACATAATGCACCTTTGATTAGTCTGTCTCTTTGTTACCGTGCAGAAGTCAATCCTGACATTTAGTCAGTCTTCTGTTGTAAGGCTCAGGACTGGTAGCACCGGAGAGCTGGCAGAGAAGGAGGCTACTTTTGGCAACCTGTAAAAATCAATCTTTTCACAACTAACAGGACTCGCTCGCCAAAACAAACCAGACAGTTTCCCGCTGATGTTTGTGGTTTCTTGACTCCAGTTACAACTCTTAGTCTGATATCTCATAACACTTTTCACACACAAAGTAAGGGAACACAGAGGGCCGGGCTGCATGCTGACTTTTCATCAAAAAGGTGAAAAGGTTTGGCACTGGGTTCGCGTTCTCCGAATTATTCATATTCCCTGTTGAGAAGCAGGGGCTGCCATATTGTTTGTTTTTGTCGCTCTGTGTATCTTTAACAATTACAGTTTTGCGGTTGCGTGTTTTATCGTCCACTTCTCTCTTCCACTGATCTCGCCATGTCTTCTCCTGTGGTGCAACATCTCTTCGTCCTTGTTTTTCTTTTGCTCCCTCTTCCTTCAGTTTGCTGCAGTGCATCGCCCGCAGACACATTAACATCTCTGCTCCAATACCCAGTTACATCCACCTGTCTTTCCCTTTTCTCCCCCTTTCTCTGCCTGCACCTTTCCCAACTTATTTTAATTTTCATACCATGTGCAGGCGTCATTGTTTTCCCTTTTTTTTATACCCCCATTCTCATCCCTCTCCTCTGCTCTGTTCATTTCTAAGGCGGTGGATGCCCTTGGTGTGACCATGAGAGATATGGGTTATAGATCTGCAGTGGCAAGCTAGTCAGTGTGTGGTCAAGTTGTTTTCACTGTGTACATTTGCTTGTTTGTGTATATGTGTGAGAATGCCCACAAGGAAAACTGACACACCTGTGTGTGTGTGTGTGTGTCTGGCACCAGTCTGTGGTATTTGCATAATGCCACCTAACCAGACAGCTTTGGTTAACGTGCAGCACTGGCTGTCTGTCACGCTGCAGCTCATCTTTCCTTTACCATTCTTGTCTCTCTCTCTTGTTTCATCCATCGTCATGACACACACACACACACGCACACAGGGCCGGTCATCTAGTCTGACTCTATTTTCCACCCTTGAAGAGAGTTTGTGGCTAATCTCACGTCATTTGCTGCAACATATTTGAACATTTACTTCTGAGTCAATAATCATAGTATTTTCTTAACTGGCAACTAACTGAAAAGAGAACATAGATCATAGAAACATGACAGAATGATAAAATGATCTACTTAAAAGGCGTGGGGCTCTTATCAGACTACATCCTTGAAATTTGAACTATCATTTGTATCAGTGTGTAATATAAATGAGAGAATATTTTTCCATAATCTTGCTTTATTTCACAAGGAAAGCAAGGCCCTGTTATAGGATTTTTGTAATTAACCAGTTTGCATATCTGTGTAGTCGTCTGCTCGACCCAGCTGTAATGCAAAGGGCTTATTTAGTTAAAAACAATACAGATTAAAGCTGTTTTTTTTAACAAGTACAGGATGTAGGCTAAGAGCAGCTTGGTGTGTGTGTGTGTGCGTGCGTGTGTGTGTGCAATCATGTAAGCAAGCATTATTCTCAGTGCCAGTCAGATTTGTTGCATAGCAACAAAAACTTTTTGGGGCCAGGAATTGTTTCACTAGTGGAATGTGTCAAGGACAAGAAGAGTAAAAATGGAGAGAGGAGAAGGGTACACATTTTAGAAATTCCCAAATCCGCATATTCATGTTGATCAAACATTATGAGTCAGCGTTATTGGCACAATACACTCAAGAATTGATCACAAGCCGACTGTGAACTTTTGTCCACTTGTGATCGTATCACCCAAACACATTTTAATTCCAGGTATAACCAGGGCTCATAAGTGACTGTGGTGAGAAGTGGGATTAATGACAATAGAGTGCATTGAGGCAGGAGTGTGTGTGTGTGTGTGTGTGTGTGTGTGTGTGTGTGTGTATACAAGGTCAGAGCAGAGCATAGTTAATCTATTTGTTATATGCTCTTAATCTTGCCTCTTTGCTGTTTATTTGTGAGCAGCTCTGACTGGTGATGCCACTCTAATGGACAGTGAAGAGCTTCTCTCGTGCGCCTGTGTTCCATTAGCATGGTTAGTGCCTGGGACTTTTAGTAGGATAGGAAAATAAGTTCATCTTTGCGTATGTGGGTATTAAACATAACTCTTCGCTAATTTCCATTCATGCCGGTGGGGATCCTTTAAGTGTGTGCATCTATACAGTATCTATATACTGCATATACAGTACAGTTGAATGTCATTTAATAATCTATTCACTAATGATGCACGACCTGACTCCTAAAACTAAAAAGGAACAAAGGACTGGCCAAATTGTGTCTGATCTCTCACTGCAGCAATCGTTTTCATTATTATTATTATGCTGTATGCTAAGTATATTCCTGGCAGTAGTCCTATTTTTTTGTTTGGTAACTTAGCGTAATCTGCAGCGGGCATGGCTTCGCCCGCCTGTCATCTGAATAGGACGCGTGCTATATTTATATTATATTTTAATAACCGCAGTCAGAGCTTTTCGACATGTACGATTATGCTGCTGGTTTCCAACCGTTAGCTAGGTTCAAAAGTCCCATCACATTGCTGATACAGCAATAGAACCTCAATTAGAATCCTGATAGATGTTTGAAAAGGTTGAAAGGTTTGATTGTCAAATGGTGAAAATGAGGTTATATTCGTTCAGACATGGCAACCGTCAAAGTCATAGATAACACTGTAGTGCACTGGGAGTGTTGGACTCCTTCAGATAGTCAGGTAATCTCTTATTCAAGGTGAGAGACAGTCTGTTTAGGACACTGTCAGCACACATCTCTTGCACGTCCTGCCGTTCTTTCCCTCTGCTGGCAGTCATTCAGCATAACTATTTGGCTCTGATTAATTGGCTCCTTCAAAAAAAAAAACATGGTCCTTGAAAAGTTCCTCTCATGCTAAAGCAACTTATTTCGGGTGGAGTCTGAAGTCTGAACGTGCATTTGTGTTTATTCATGGTTGCTGGCACGCGTCATAGGAGTGTGTTAGTGCTACGTAACTTTGCCAGTGTCATTTGCTTGCAGTGTAACTTATTTAAACAACCCCCAACCACTGTGATGTCAGGTACAATTTAATGCAGTCAGAATCTTATTCAACGTGTGTCATCTTCTAAAAGGAGCATCATAACAATTGTCTGCCACTTGCCTCATTCCCACCACAAAATAAGGTTGTTGAGTCAGTGGATCTCAGGAGCTGAGACTGTCCAGCACTGATGAGGAGACCAATGCTGTTACGTAGAACTCAGTAAGCGAGTGTACAGTGTTGAAAGCTTTTGGTTTAAGATCCCAGTGAAGGTGGCTGTGCTTATGTGTTAGGATAGTGATAAACGCTGATGACCCAGCTCCTAATATGATAGCAGTGGGTGGAAACATAAATTCTGCATGTTATGTGGGTCCTTTTTAAAATTTGTTTAAACTTCGAGCAGCATTTTATAACTCTCTAAATATTGTATAACAAGGGAGATTTTTTTTTTCTTCAGTATAGTTATCATTTATGCAATATACGTGTTTGCGTATTGTCTTTGCATTGGGTTTATCTTTCCTATGACTTCTGCCTCTTATTTGCTTTGTGGATGTTCCTTGCCTCCAGCTGAACTGACAGCCCATTGAAACAATATTGACTGTTAGTCATAATGTGCTCAGAGTTCATTCATTTCTCTTCCATTGCTGAACCCAGCAGAGCAGAACTGTATTTCATTGCTGCTCAAACCTTAACCTGTCACCTTTAAGTATAGGCTTTGTTGTTTATTTTTCCTTAAAGAGGCTTTTTTTTTTTTTTAAAGAAACCAGAGGGCATAATTATTTACTTATCAAACACAAGGAGAGATGATGACCGACATCCTGTTTAAATATCCAATTAAAATGAGATTATGAAATCACTCCTTATATGGGAAATGACATACAAAAGCACAATAAATAAAAAGTATTAAAACTTTGTAGAAATGCAAGGTCTTGTGGAGAAGACCGCAGTTTAAATGAGAATTAAAATATATTGAATAGCAACTGGCTGCATCTACTCATATGCATCTTTAAGTGTTTTCATAAACTATCTGGAATTGTTCAGCTTACAGGCCTGCAATGTGAATTAAACCTCTAAAAGACGTTTTGCCTTTTTTAGATCACCTTAACCAAGCATTAATTTCCAGCAGCTGGAGAGAGAGGAGATAAATGAAGAAATAGAGAGAGATAGAGAAAAAATGAAGAAGCTTGTGTAGATTAATGGCTTTGGACAACCAGCTTTTCTCATTTGTACCTCACTGTATCACCTAGCAGCTGGACTAGATGTCAAAAGCAGGCGGCTTGGTTAGATTAACAGTGCAAGAATGTGTAGCTCTGCTCCAAGAGGTCAGCTAATCAAGAACACTGACCCCACCAGTAAGGTGATGGGGTCCGCCTGCAAGAACCAAGGGACTGTGATTAAACCTTGGTCTACCTAGAAGTGTATTGTTTTTTTGTTTGTTTTTCCGCAGTGACTGTACATTGAACAAAAGCAATTTTTTACATCACTGAGCAATGATTTGCGATTTCAAAATCTAGGAAAAGATGTAACGTCTCGAGTTGGTAGTTGTGGACATGAGTCAAATTGTGTGACAAAATACATTATACATTTTAATACATTATATACATTTGTTAGGGGAATGTTTTTATAACTTGCCATGGAACATTTTATGGCAATGCTGTTGTGGGACAATAGTTGTGGGCTTGAGTGTTTTTGTTGACGTCCCTTGTGCACAATGTGGTAACTATTCTGTGGTACCTTCACTGGGTTTCCAAACTCCTTATTGAGGTTGAAGATGTAGCTACAGGGAAGTCAGAGGTGTGATGGACAACGCATTTGTCTCTGTCCAAAATACTGATGCTCCAGTGTTACACCTAGTATCTGTGAACATTGTTGTGAGCTGCCATCCTCTTTCCAGTTTGTGAGCTGCAGTCAGTAAATGTATTCATCACTGAATATAAAGTGTCCAAAGTGTACATATATATATATATATATATATATATGTGTGTGTGTGTGTGTGTGTGTGTGTGTGTGTGTGTGTGTGTGTGTGTGTATGAAGGTGTATGAAGGTCATTAAGATTTTCTTTATTTTGTGAATTGACGTATGTCTTTTTTTAAAAATACCATGAAATGCATTAGGGACGTTGATTATTGTGTCAAGATGTAGCTACAGGGAAGTCAGAGGTGTGATGGACAACGCATTTGTCTCTGTCCAAAATACTGATACTCCAGTGTTACACCTAGTATCTGTGAACATTGTTGTGAGCTGCCATCCTCTTTCCAGTTTGTGAGCTGCAGTCAGTAAATGTATTCATCACTGAATATAAAGTGTCCAAAGTGTGTGTGTATGTATGTATGTATATATATATATATATATATATATATATGTGTGTGTGTGNNNATATATATGTGTGTGTGTGTGTGTGTGTGTGTGTGTGTGTGTGTGTGTGTGTGTGTGTGTGTGTGTGTGTGTGTGTGTGTGTGTGTATATGAAGGTAATTAAGATTTTCTTTATTTTGTGAATTGACGTATTAATGTCTTTTTTAAAAAAAATACCATGAATTGCATTAGGGAGGTTGATTATTGTGTCAGTTGTGCTCCAGACTGACTTAATTAAATGAATAAATTAAAGTTTTTGTTGAACTTTGCTGGATACTGTCATATAAAAAGGCAAACAGAAACATGAGGGGGATGATGTGACAACAATCCCATGGAATTGTACACAATAAGAAGTAGCATGCTGCTGTCTAACAGTATCAATGCATCAGTCCTGCATTTGTCAGTGCAGAGTATGGCCATAATTTAATGTTCTGCCTGCGCCTGTGAATGTGTAATGCCCCGTTCTCCTCTGCCTAACCTTTCCTCCAATTTTGGTATGCAAGAAGGTTTGCAAAAGAAAATTTGACTTAGTTCACCCTCACTGTCTGACGTCTCCCTGTCTCCTGGCTCTGTGTGCAGGTCTGTGTAGGTGTAGTTTGTGTGTGTGTCTGTGTGTGTGTGTGTGTGTGTGCTTCCGTTAGTCTTTTAGCTTATGGCTGTCCTTGGGGGAAATAGATGAAGCTCTCCATCACTTTCGGAACAAGGACTGAGAGGAGAGAAAGGGTGCATAGTAGAGTAGAGAGGCGTTAGCATGGAAAATAGGACGTGATGATGAGGCTTTCTTAGTGTACAGCCTGTTACAGTATCTGTGGATGTGATGGTTTATCAGTATTTAAACGTTTAAAGGTATGTTTTCCAGAATTCTGATAAATTGACCCGTGACCTATAGAAACTGAACCGACAGCTCTAAAAAACATTGCTAAACCATCGTACTGTCACTTGCATTATTTTCTCACATTTTGTTGCTTACATAACGGACTAATTAATCACGGATCAGGTTTATGTTTGGAAGGGAGCATACTCGATTTTCTATTATGTCACACAGTACATTTATTTTTTGATTCATATCTGGATGTGTTTAAGGGTGAGTGTTTAAGAAACCTGGCAAATGTTGAATGTGTGCTAATAAACAAAGTGAAGGCACATAGAAACTTTTGTGTAAACCCCCCCCCCCCCCCCCCCCCCACCCCCATTACTCTGTGTCATATTTGCATTGGCCATTGGGTAACACGGCCCCTGGTTGCTGAGTAAATGAAGGGTTAACACATGCATTTGCCTCCTATAACAATAGCCACCTATAATATTTAATTATTCTGGTGAGTTTCCAAAATTCACACGCTGAGAGGTTTCAGGAAATGCAAAGTAAACAAAAGGAACTGAGCATATTTGTTGAGCTGTTTAAGGTGGAACCAGTTGATTTGCTTGACAACCTGCAGCACAGAAACATCAAGTAGCAAAGCAGCAACGGACTCACAGCTCGACACGAACCAGTCAGTAAGTGTCAGGCGTTTGAATCTATATGTACGTCCTGAATACTTTCCCATTCTGAGGACACGTATTTTGAATTTTGCGTCTCTCCTCTGGACAACAGCAACCAACCGAATTTTGATTTGATCCAAACCTGGAGAAGCAGCTGCAATAGTATCTGACGTCAAAGAGAAGGTTGGTGTGATCAAATATATTAGTATGGTTTCCGTGACATTTTGTAAAAAAAATAAAAAAAAACTCTACTTCACAGTTTTCTTCCTATATTTTATGTGCTAAACTACTGTTTGAGTTGTAAAAAAAAGTTGTAAAAAAATTCTTTTTATCATCGAAGTGTTACAGTCGGTGTAGGAGTCTCTTCTCTGTGGGTCATTATTATGTCATTTGTCCTGATTGGTGAAATGTATCACATTCAGTGTGATTTTGGACTTTCACTCTTTTTTACTGTCTCAGACTCCTGCAACAAGGAAGTGCAGCCCTGCAGCGTGTGTGCAATATATTAGATTACAGAGCGTGTGTGTGTGTGTGTGACCATGACCTCCCATAGAGAAAGGTTAGAGACCTTTGGGAGTCATCTCATTTACCACATGCCTGTGTGTGCAGGCAAAAAACACAGACACAGCACATGGTCCTGTTTTACTACAGCACTCAGGGGATCGTACAAGGCTTCAGCAATTAATAAGGCTAATGGTAATAGGCCGGTGGCGAGTAACCAGGATATGAGACTTCTGATTGACCTGAAGTAAACATGGCACTTTATGGGTTAACACGGATTCCTTCTGGATGGAAATGGAGTTTTTATGAGAGGGAGGGAAGAGGCAATATATTACCAGACGGACAAAGAGGATGAGAAGCATTATACTAATGTGTCTAATAGGCTCCTTGAATGAATGTATGTCATTTAATCAAGACGGATGTCATGACTGTCTCTTAAGTGTGTGTGTGTGTGTGTGTGTGTTTTCTTTTGTGTCTGAAACATCTGCTTTTAAACTGGTCTTACAGAATAATGAGGCTCTGCTCTTATCACAACAATGGGTGTGGCGTTGTGTAGTTAAGTAGAAAGACTGCAAGGAAGGCAGTATTTGTCTCCAGCTGAAAGTCTTTCTTTTTTTTAAAATTTAAACTTTTTCGTGTTTTCATTCGTTTTTATTAGTGAAACACCAGGAGAAAAAAAAAACAAATGAGGGGAATCTCAAGATCTGTTAAAAATGGGTCATGGGTGGACTGAGTCAACAAAGGATTTCTAAGGGTGGTCTGTGACTGAGGGTCTGTACCTCCAGCCCTGCCTGGCTGTGATGCGATTGTCCTCTCCTGCTCTTTCTCCCACGTTTTGGTGCACTGCAGCCCTGAATCCTCGGAAACGTGCTGCATTGATATTCAGACCTTGTTTCTGATCCCCATCACTGATCTCTCTCTCTCTCTTTCTCTCTCTCTCTCTACCTGTTCCTCCCTTCTTCAGAAATGCTGTCTCTTCTCGTCTTGGTCGAGAGAAATAATCCCTGCCAAGCAGTTGCTCTTTAACACGTGGATGCTCCACAGCCCACTATGGGCTTCAGAACTATACTACTGTGGAACACACGCGGCACGCATGTGATCATGTTGGCATCATCCGGATGAGCATATTTAAAGCAGTCACATGAGACCAGGGATGACTGCATTGTTCTTTGAGACAAACTGATCGACAGTCCGTAGAGTGTATAATCCAGTGTGTATACAGTATTTTAAAAGGTAGAGTAGGTGACAGTTATGTTGTCAGTCCAACCTGTATTGGCTTGTGGTCTTCATCATCAGAGGCATCACATCAAGTTTTGCTGGGGAACTTATAAATGAACAACTCTCGTTTTTTGGTCGATGTGCAAATTTCTTGAATGTTGTCATCTGCGCTGAAGTTGGTGTTTCAGATCAGTGGAAGCCGTAAGACAAGTAAATCAGGCTTGGTACCATAGCTTGACGTTACCATGATCGAATCATCTGCCTTTTGAATTGATGCACAGTAGAGCCCTTTTTTTTTCTCTTTGTTGCATAATGCTTCACTTTCTGACACGGAACTCACATAATCACACACGCAAAAAAGCGTAACATCGAAAATAGAAAAGACACAATGTAATAGAGAGGGACAGAAACCAGTGAGAGGCAGCGAGGCTCTCGCTCGTCTCCTCTCCAACTTCTCTGCCTCTGAAACGTGATGAGACACGATGTGGAATAGTGACGCGTCGGCAACATGACACAAAGCTGTTATCCTCTCTTGTCGCTGCTGGTTTGCTGGGCAGCTCGATGGCTGTCTGGGGCAGAACAGGTGTGTAGGTGTGTGATAGTGCTGGATTAGCCACACACCCACTCACACAAACACACATGCGTCTTTGCTGCCTCCTGTTTTCTCCATTTCTGACCTCCCTCCTACACTCGTATCTATTCTCTTCTCTTCTCAGCCTCCCCCCATTTTATCTTCTCACTCTTTCTCTCCTTCTCCAGTTACGTTTGAATGTCCCTCCGGGGATTAATAAAGAACATTCTGATTCTGATTCTGAAATTCAGATTCTGACGTTTCACGTCTGTTCCCTTTTTCTTCCATCATTTTATCTCTTCCAACGTTTTTTTCTCTATTCTCATCATTTCTCATCAGTTATCGCAATTCTCTCCAATCGGTCACAACAGCCTCTCTGCTATGCAGCACTATTCTCTCTCTTTCTCTCTCTCGCTCTCTCTCTCTCTCTCTGTCTCACACACTCACACACACACACACACACACACACACACACACACGCACCCCTGCTGGCTGCCGACATGGTACAGGCTGTGCATTGAGACAGCCCCAACTGAGGCAGTAGCAGTGCAGCTTTGCAAGTCTCCACACACACACACACACGCACACCTACACTCACTCACACACGCACACACACATACACACACATACACACACACATATATTGGAAGCCACTGTGGTGGTGAGTCCGCTGCTGCATGTGTCGCTGCAATCATTTTTAGGACGGGGGAGGATTTTCACGTCATGATGGTGGTGATCACCTCACTGCCATGTAAGTATACACTGTGTTGTGCACAGGAGAGCAGCTTCTCTGGGCTTGCCGGTTTTATCGATCGCATCCTCTTCTTTTGCCGTAAATCGTTGTATTTGGAGGCTGGATATTGAATATGAATGTTGTTCCATGTGTGTCTGCATGTCACATACATGGAAATTGGGTATTTGGATGGGGGTAACGTTGTAGCCCTGTATCCGCTGCAGGCATGGGGGGATAGGAGTAGATGATCTGTAACAGAGGGAGAGGAGAGATGAAAATGGAGGATTCTCTAAGATGGAAATAATATTCCTGCAGAGTGGAGTCATGTTTGTTTATGTATATATATACTGTATATGCAGTCTGCAGTCTGTCACACTTACTGACTGGTTCTGTCACAGCAGCTGTCACTGATCATGTGTGTTTGCAGGCTGGCTGCCTTTACTGCATTATCTGAATGGCTGATTAAGCGTGGGGACTGAGTTGATAAGGAACATTATCACGGCTGCTTCTTGATCTGTTGCCTGTTGCCTGTCTGCTCGTCTGACTGGATGTCGCAGGCTGATAATTTAGTCGTTTGTTTGGCTGGTTCGTTTTCTGGGGGGCATTCAGCCAACAAGTTCTGTCCTTCCCTCAGCCTTTTACACAGGCTGTCATATGAAATTGATTGTGCCTCAGTTGGGACCAGGGTGAATGTGTGACCTCAACCGTCAGCACCACTGCACCAAGACAGCCAGACAGCTCCGAGTGTCACTTGTCTTTCTCTTTATTTATTCTGTCCCTTTCCTAAACATATAAAACACACAGCCATGATGAATGACGTACGCCACTGTGCACATAGAAAAAAAAGAGTTACATACCGTCCATTCTCATTTTCTCCTCCACTGTATTCTTAAGCACAGTCCTAATTACCTTATCCTCACATTTGATGGCGTAATAGGAAAATTATTGCAAAGCAAACATCTGTGAAATTTTCCACTGTTCTTTTCTTTGCTCTCTTCCTAAGGGTACAATACAATTAGCCTGAAGAGATGTAAAGTTTCCATTTCCACATATGTCCATGAGTAAACATATACTTAGATGTATCATGTAACAATGTGAAGGCAGAAAAACAAGTGTGTTTATCGAATTGTGTTTTAAAATGGATGCAACAGAGAATCCATATGTTGTGCCGCTCTGTCATATGGCAGTCTGTGAGTGGCACCGTGCATTTCACTTTGCTGTGTCATCATCACCATTGTATAGCATCGCGACACAATGGCGAAGAGACTTGACTGTGAATTCTGTACCATTTATTTCTTATTGTCTGCAGCAACAGTGCCAGGAGATTCATAATGTTATAAATAGTTCATTATGGATGTGTGCACTTTTTAACAGTGGAAGAATTATTATAGAAGTGAGGAGGTAACAGAGGAGGATGTGTGAGGAGGGTGAGAGGGTTATATATATAAGTACTGTATACTTGTATTACATTTAAATGTGTGATGGGCAAAGAGGGTTCTTATATGCCATCCAGATTATACTTATTGTCATACGTATTGTTTTTTTATGAACCGTCCTGGTCAGTGAGAAGCCGTTTTCCATTGTGTGGTGTTCAGTGTGTGTCAATGTTGCATTCACTTGTACATCTTTTTTTAAAAACATTTGTTTCTTTAACGTATCAGCATGATGGGTTCCACTTTGTTTTTTTACTGCTCAAATGATCATGTAATGAAGGAAACAGTCAACTCTAACGTGGTCACATGACCTTGTTTCATGCCATTGCCAGCTCAGATTCGGACGAGTTATCACACGGCACTTTATAGCAACGCTTGCGTTGCCACATTGACGTAGCACGCCAGACTGGTCCTATGTAAAAAAAAAAAAGAAATGTCATGTTATCAGGTGGCAGTCTGATGTTGTAATCATAGTAACATTTTCTTTTCCTGACCTTGCAGCAGGAAGTTAACATGTTTGTGTTTGCGCATGCATTGAAATGTGCACACAGCCTGTAGTACATACAAAAGAGGTGTGTGTGACTTTAGTGAGTACAGGAACAATAATGCATAATTGTATGGTTTGGTTGTACTCTTCAGAATCGCGTATATGTTCTATTCATACTCCTTAACAACAAATTAGCATCATGTCTGTCTTTCAGTTTACCTGGTGTTGCTTCGTCTGTCTGAACACTGCATGCTACATTGTAATATGCTTATTCGGTTCAGGTTTGAGCACAGCTGATACTTTACAGAAAGAAAGAAAGAAAGTAGATAAATGTTTTTTTGTTGGACTAAAATGGCTTCCAGAGAATCTTTTGTTCTATTAACAGTTGCATTTCACGCCCCCCTTATCTCAAAGCCGAAGAGAGCCATGAATTCAAAGCCGGACTCACATCCCTGCATCTCTTTCTATTTCTAGTCGGTCTTTCTAGGCCTTATGCCCGTCGTCCTATTTTTCACTGAAACCCTGGAACACCATTATCAGCCTGTTTCTTCCTGTGCCCGAACCGGTGGTCGATCTTCAATGACACGATCGCATCACAGAGACCAGATGTTCTGCTCGCTGTTGTCGTACGTTTTCAGTTCTGCATGCGTGCTCGCACACCGGACAGATTGTTTACAGATACAGTACCTATCCCTCACATGCACGTGTCAGGCCCCCACCCAGCAAAGTATCCTAACACACCCCAAATGTCCCCTGTAGGAGGACTCTGGCATTATATAATGAGCCACTGGAGGGAGGCGAGCAGGCAAGGGAGAAGGGAACAGGCAGGCAGCCAGGTAGTTTATTTAAATGTACTGTAACATTCAAAAATCTCTGATGACACCATTGGCCATTCAGTGCGCTGCAGCTTGCATAGGCCGTCGAACAAAACCTTAATATAGGCTCTTTAACGAAATCATTCTTGTTACATGATACATTGACTTCCTTTGGTGCTAGGTAGTTAGTCAGCTTTGTCCAGCTTCCACTGAGCAGCTGTGTCAGCAATGGGTAAATTTGCTCAGTGATAATGCAAATCGCTGTTGAACTAGGCTGCATATTTTAAATCAGCGTATTGGTGCGTCTTCACAGTTCACATTACATCAAATCAGTGCCCTGATGTTTCAGCATAACAAAGTGGAGGAGTCGAATGAGTAACATGAAGAGATAATGCACAGAAATCCAAATCAAGTTTTCAAATCAGGCTTAAAAAAACAGATGATTAGTTTTTTGCATGAAGTTTGGTTGATGTCGGTTTCAGTTTTAGCCGTCTGGTAACACGTTGGCAGTGAACCAGTTGTTTTTTGTGGGGGGGGGGGGGCGTCTGCATCTTAGTGCACTGCTACATAAAAAGCTAAAAAAAAAACTTGTTTTGTGTTAAAAATAGATGTACTATTCTCGAGGCACTATTCCAGTCCATCTATTTTCGTCCATGAAATGAAATGACCGGCAAGTGCCATGTTGTTCAACATGCGCACCCACTCAGCTGGGCAGGGAGGACTCCTGCAAGAAGCCCGATCATGCGTTTGGATTTCTGGGTGGTTTGTGGACAGCACAGAACACCTGGGACTGCTTGTTGTGCTGAAGAGCAACAGAGTGCATCCTTGAGGAAAAACTGCCAAATCCAGCAACACATGAGTTGTCTGAGGTCAGTATCCGACCCAGGACGAGGGTTACAGCAGCTGCTTTTGTTGACATCAAAGTGCTCCGTCTCATTAATTTACATCTAGGCACAATCAGTGTGGACATTATACCTGTTATACGTCTAAATCTTTCTGACAAACATCATAATTATGATGAATGGATCTCAGACTTTTGATATGAGTGTCATTTCTGAAAAACAACCTGAAAATGTGCTCGTTTTTTTTTTAAAGGCAAGGCCAGTGTCAGCATTTTTATGTATGACTGTGCAGATTTTTTAAACTCATAGCCTCATTACACACAAGCTTGAAGCATTCAGCCTTGGAAAAGACAGTGAAGCTATTTTGCTATTTTGCATATATATATATATAAACTCTATCCGCTGGTGGTGCCGGATCGAATAACAGTGGATCACTATTGTAATTCATCTTTTACTAAGGTTAATGGCAATCTATAGTGGGGACGTAAGGGGTTGACTAACCAGTTGACATTGCCATCACTAAAGCATTGTTGCCAGTGTGCCTATATAAACATGCAGTAGCTATGGCTTGTTCCACACTCAGTAATCTATCAGTATATTTTTCTTCACCTTGCATCATGTTGGACAAGTTGTTTGACGCTATTTGTCTCGTTTCTTTCCTTATACAGGTCAAATGATCGGCTCAGATTCATTAATACTGAAGTGTTTGTAGTCTCGCCTCTAGTTCCTGGAATTCCTGGAATGGTGAAACGGAATAGCCACAACTGAATACAGGGATGTTTTTCTTTGTTGCCATCACCATCTATACCACCCTCGCTTGATTAGGGAAAAAAAAAAAAAGCTTGATAGAAAAACGTTAAATACAGTAAGACACGTCTCACTTCACACCTCCTACCTTATCATCTACGGGGGGGTTCGCTCCCCTGAGTTCCTGTCTAAGGTGATTGACAGCAAGATGCCATGCTCTGAAGGAATCGAGGCAGGAGTCTTAGTTTAATTGGAGAATTCATCAGAGGAGAACAGAACAGTTCTTATTTTACTGCATGGTCTCCCATAGAGGCAAAATCATCCTCATCCAGACTAAACCTACTATTTATGAATAGATCTTCATATACAGGAAAGAATTTGTTTGCTGTTTTTTTTTAGTAATTATGGTGTGCCCCCCCCCGGGGGGGGTGGCCCCCCCCCCCCCCCCGCCCTCTGCCGTTGCCTGGTTTTATTTCAATATACCAGGCAATAAAAATGCCTGTATTGATTTGGTTCCTCTTGTTAATGTGCATTCACACCATTGCTCCAGGCAGGATTAACACTTCATCTCCCTCCACAGTTACAATGTTGCCCATGTTGTATAATGCCATTAGCTAACTAAGCGCCTCCCCCCACCCCCCACCCCTGCAGAAGAGAAACAACTAGAAAGCAGTTAGCTGTTGCAAATGATCAAAAGCAAAAAAAAATCTTCACGTTAATGAAAAGATGTTCCAGAGAGGGGGGGGGTGGAAGGCGAGCGAGCCTACAAGCTGAATATAAAGTATGGGAGGCGAGAGGAAAGGTGACATCCGCACAGTTGCCAAAAATGGAGTGTGCTGCAGAGCCCGAGAAGGAAGAAAAGAAAAAAAGAGAAGAGGCAGGTGGAAGTCAGGGGGAGAGAGGAGGAGAGATGAAGTGAACCTGCAGTGGCACAACCTAACTGATAATTGAGCCACTGCTTGCTCTATTAAGGCGAGGGTGTTTGTCCTGGATGGGAATGGTGCTGTCCATTACAGGGCCTCTCTGCTGGAACCAATGGGCTTCTATCAGCCAGCGTGGCGTCCTCTGTCCTCGAACCCGGTTGTCTCACAGCGGCGGCGCATCATCATCACCAGCTCTCACCTTCTCACTTCTCGGTCTCACTCTGCAGTGACACACTGCGACCCCCGCAGCTATCGGGGTCTGTCTGCCCAACTGCTTTCCCTCAAAAGAAGAGACGTGTGTGTGTGTGTGTGTGTGCGTCTCTCTCTCTCTCTCTCCACCTTTCACTTTCTCGTCTCTGCCCCCCCACCACCCGCCCGCCCTGCTTTGTCTTCTCGACAGCCTGATGTGAGTTTTTGTGCTGCAGTCCTCTGCAAGCCCCTGCATCAGGTTTCCAAAATAACCCCCTCTCCTCGTCAGACACCGTCTGCTGCGCTTAGTTAGCATGACAGCTGCTTTCAATCCAATTAGAGAGCAGTGATGGCGCCTGAAAGGAGGCTCTCTGTGCGGATGTTATATAACGATTTACCTTTGAGACAGCGGCAGTGAACGTGGCCCTTTATGCGTGTGTGTGTGTGTGTGTGTGTGTGTGTGTGTGCGTGCACAAATATATTGCAATGCAGTATTGCACTGCAGCTGCTGCTTTTTAAGGGATTCCCTGAACATTTCGCACCACTTGAAACAATTTCACAAATGATTCCCTGGTGAAGCCAGAAGCCAGTGTGGTTCAGGGTATTCACAACACGTATTTGCACAGTCAGGCCATTTTTGCTTTAAGCCTGCTTTAAATAGTTGACTTAACTTTGCTAGTGGCACAGTGTAAGTGGTTGCTTTGTCATGCTCCCAGTAGATTATGCAGAATGCCTTCGAACTGAGGGAATAAAAACCAGTCAACTAACACTCACTAACAGTTGCTCTTCAATCAGCAGCTGCCATTCCCTCCATTGCTGTAGCTGACAGCAAATGGACACGTTATTGTCAACAAAATCATACTTTTGTCAAGATATCATTTTTGGGAGTGTGTGGCAGTCCTATAATTGCAGTGTGACATCTTTTGAACATGCTGGTGTGCCGAGCAGTGCCCTCTCCATTGGAATCTACTGCACTACTTTTTGTCACAGACAGGGGGGGTTGTATGGCAGGGCTGCTGGTGGCAGTGATGGTGCAGTGGGCACAGCTCATGCCTCAGCTCTGCCTCACTGTGCTCAAGGACATTTTGAGACTGCATAAATGTGAAGGGCTTCAGTGTCGAGGACAAAAACAAATAACACGTTAAAGCTAAAATCAGAAATAAGATTGATTTCGGAATATTCTATTGTGCATCACAGAGATAATGCCTGAATATGAAGTGTGTCAGGGAGATGAATAAAGGAAGAGCTGATGATATCACAGATTGATATAAAGTTGGATGAGAGGGCTTTTGTGCAACAGCTCCATAAATATAGACTGTAAGATTCAAGGCAGAATTGTAATATAAGAAATATTAAGAGAGGAAGACATTTTTTGGTAATATATTTTTCCTGTTTATGTGCTTTACCCATATAAGAAGCTGTACCAGTGCCAAGTGGCAATGTGGTCTTTTGTTTTATGGACCAGCAATTTCAACAAATTCTGAAATAATCCTTTAAATATTTTTTTTTTAAAAGTCCGAAAGTGGACTGAATTGATGGTTTTACCATTACATGTCCATTAATAGATGTTAGATTTGCTGTAGTAGCTCCCTTAGAGGTTTTCCAGTAATCAGGGCAAACACTGTACAGTATATCAGTCAGATGGTCTCAGCATCTGGTCATGTAGCGTCACATTTTAATATGGATCCCATATGGTGATCAAATGTATGTAGTCCAATTAATTGTTGATTTTTTTAAAGGTGCATTTCGTGCACTTTCAAGCTGTGTTGAGCTCGCCAACAATAATGATGCAGACAGACCAGTAAGGGAGGTAGACAGCAAAACAGCAGGAAAATGTTTTGTCAGATAGCAAGGTTAAGCTATAGTAAAGGGACAGTACGTAGACAGAGCAGATTGGTGGTGATGATGGACGGATTTTCAAGAATGGTTCCATAACCCCAACATTTATTTTTCCCCCCTTTTGAAGTTCACACCATTTTGATAAAAAAAAAAAAGATCGACATGCTAGCAGAATCTGACACCGCCACCAGTGACTTGCATCACCAACATGATTATTTGCACAGCTTTTACATAGGCACGCTGAACAGATGAGGATGCTGAAGATGTTAGAATGATGACGGTCAGTCCTAAATTAAAAGGCAGTTTAGGGTTCACGGGAAACCAGATGGGTTTTAATTTTTCCTGCTGCACAACACGAGCCAATCGGTTAGAAAACTAGCATCGGATTTGGTGTCGTGGCGGAGTGCAGGTACACGGGGATGAGGGATGATGGTCTCTCGGCGTCTCTTGCAGGTGGTCCATCTGGCGCAAAAAGAGACTCATGATGTAGATTCTCTCTCCTCAGCCAGCCACTTGATTAAGCGCTCAGGCACAGAAATAAACACACAAACACACATTTCCTGGGAGAGTATTTGTTTGCTTTCATTTGACGGATTTGGAGGGTCTGGCCGGCACAGATGTCTGTCTTGGCATTCGCCGTGTACCGCCAACATTGATTGGACCTGATCAGCAGGCAAAGGAGGGGGACGGCATTAAAGGTTGGAGAGAAAACAGAGAATTTGATGTAGTCCCTCTCCCATGCTGTTTTTTTCTAAATTTTCTCGTTTAAGAAACTGAGAAACTTTCCGAAATCCAACCGACCTAGAATATGATTTCTTTTTTTTTATATTCAACCAATCTGCATGAAGGAAAAACGGAACATTTGACGACCTAGTTGGAAATGATTTGAAGGTTCACTGTGTTGCACCTGTCACTTCTAACAGGTTACAGTCCCAGTGTCTTACTTCATCACCCCAGTAAAGGTCTGGCTCTTACGAACAGGACTGATTCCTGTAGAGTTACAGGTTCTTTCACATGTTAGTAGGGCTTCATGCAATTTCAAAACATATCACTCTGCTGCTATGTCAGCTTGTTGATACTGATGCTTTCTACCTGATTGCTGACTATTGCACTCTTTTGCCTGATTGAAACTGAATATGGTTTCGATGACCTCCTGTGTGCATTTGCCAAGCTTTGTTTTTCCTACATAATTGTTGCATAATAACTTAATGGGAACCTCATAGCCGGATCATGTCGCACTAATAATAGTTTGCATTACAAGCAGGGGCACTGCCAGGAATGTGCCAGAAATTTTGGGCTCCATGACAAAAAATCTAGGTGGGCCCCAGTACATATACTCTCCTATTCTGTAAGGGGCCCTTGGAATCTTACTAACTTTTTCCCCCTATATGGCGCCCCTGATTACAAGTGATGGAGAGATGCTGTGTTGAGTTCATGTAGGTTTCAGCCAAGTGTCCTATCAGGTGGGTGGGTGGATGACAATGAAGATAGATAATAATAATAATAATAATAATAATAATAATAATAATAATAGTAATATTTATTTTATGTTTTATTTTAATTTTTTTTAAATAATAATTATGAACCCTATTTAGATCCCTCAAGTGATCCATGTTTGCCATGCTGGGTCACTGATGTCAGCGATTAAAGTTGGAGGCAAACACAAATCACCAGTGTGTGATTGTTTTGTGCGCTGGATTGTCAGAAAGTGAGCGAATAAGTGGCGAGCTTGCAGCTCCGCCGCTCAGCCCTCCTCCTCCTCCCCGTGACAGAGCACCGTTACGTGCTGCCTCTCTGCCTTGTCGTCAGAGCAGCCCCAGCCACCCACACGCGCACAACTCCTCTCCGCTCTGCACCAGAACGGAGCATCCTCCTCTCTCCACCCTCCCTCTCTTCATATACTCTCTCTCACTCACTCTCTCTCTCTCTCCTCAGAATGAGGTTAGCAGCAGCAGTAGATAGAGACAGTAGAGAGACAGTTACTGCAGCAGCCTGGAGAGGCTGTTCCTCAGCGGTGCACCATCTATCGCTGCATTCGCCTCTGCCCTGAGAACGCAACGCTCATCTTTGTGCTCTCTCTCCCTCTCCCGCTCTCTCTCTCTCTCTCTCTCTCTCTCTTGCTGTAGCAGTGATGGGGAAGACCACCATGTAGAGACAGAGGGGCACCGGAGGCAACGGCAGAATAGCAGCAATGGGAAGCCACACATGGAGCGGGTCTGGACTGCAGCCGTGGTGAGCCTGAGACCTACAGGACTTGTGACCGTCATTGCCCTTCTCAGGACCTGACCACTGGGGCTGTCCGATGCTCACCTGGATGCTCCCTGCTTGTGTTTCATCACTCCCTCCTCTCTGAGCTCTCTGCTGCTCTCTCTCCTCTCCGGGGTTCTTCTCTCTGATGGGTTTTTTTGGTCTGCTGATGTCTGACCATCTCTGACCATCTCCTGAACCAGAGAAGCTGCTCATCCATTTAACCTCCTGGACCCCCCACCCTCACCCCACCTTTTTTAACCTCTATCTCTACGTACATTACCTACTTTTTGGTTTCTGTTGCCTGATTGCTATCTATTTTGGATTTTTTTTGTACAATTTTTTTTTGGATGAGCCTGAGCTCGTCTCTCTGTTGTGCAAGCTTTTTGATTGATCTATAAGCAATAACGAACACTAATAGGACTGACTCGACTGGCTGACATCATGGGGGACATGTCGAACAGCGATTTTTATGCCAAGAACCAAAGAAATGACAGCAACCGCGTGGCTGGCTTCGGCTGCTCGCTCATGGAGCTGCGCTCGCTCATGGAGCTGCGTGGCACGGAGGCGGTGGTCAGGCTCCAGGAGGAATACGGGGGTGTAGAGGGAATGTGCATGCGGCTGAAAACCTCACCCACAGAAGGTAAGTCCCTCTGTTTGTCTGTGTGTGTGTGTGTGTGTGTGTGTCTGCAGGAATGTGTGCAGTGGTTTGTATAGTATGAAGGACCTCATCTTGAGAAATGCAGCTCAGTTTTACCCAATCATAAGATGCATTGTAAATTTTCTGGTTGTGTTGTGGGTATGGATCATGATTTTCTTGGTGCACATGTTTTGTGTGATATTAAAAAAACAAAAATACTAGTGAAAGCAGAGACGTGTGGAAACCTGATAAAGCACCTGGAGAAATGCGTAAGCACAGCATCAGTTTAGCAGACGAGGGGGAGTCCCGCATGAAGGGACTATTGGAAATCCCTCTCAGTCAACCTGTGTTAGACCTGTTTAGTATGCAGAGAAATCTCTCTGGACACTTAAGCCCCTGTCATTGTCTCTTTCCCAGACAAGCCCCCACCCTCCCTTGTCATTCCCCCTTCCAGTGCAACACAGTAGAGGGTTTGGCCACGTGGGATGTAGTATCTGATTTATATTATATTAAGTAATAGAAACCATTGTAAATATTGCCACTCTGCTGTGCATATTCCAAATTACTACTCACACTTTTCTTTCACGAGAAATGCAAGTCGTCGATTGATTGCCGTTAAATTTTTTCCTTAAAATAGAATTGCATGTGGTGATAAAATCCCACTTTTATGCATTTTGTTGGATATGCATTTATTGTTAAATGTATTATCTTCATGCTCGGTCAGACTGAACAGTGAAGCAGCTGTGCGGGTAACATATACAAGTGAACCAACCCAGTGGCTAAATCATGATGTGATGTTCCTCCCCTGACGTCAGGATCAATGATCATTATTCATGCAGTGTCACCTGTGTGATATCAGAGGCAGTCCGTAACCTTATAGGCAGATAGCCATTGAAGATTGAGTTTCCTGGACTTCTCAGCCAATGGCACCACTTCTGGGTCAGCTGGTGATAATACCTGCGGCAAGACAACAGCTGAGTGGATGAGCTCAGTTCAGAGAATCTTTCAGAGATGAACCAACAGCAAGATAACAGCTCTGATGAGCAGTGAGTCAGACACACGACGCAGTGTCTGGTGCCTGCGGCCGTACGACAGTACTAAAACGAAACTGAATTTTTGAACTTGGAATTGAATGATCATGAAGCTAAATTAAAAATGTGCCTCTCTCATGAGCATTTTGACTATCACACTTTAGCAGTGCAGAGAACACCATGTCAGAATCACACCCTGTGGACTTGCAATAGCGATGAAATGAAAGTAATTACACTTCCCTATTAGAAATGTGAGAATGTGGAATTATTAAGATGATTTCTGTCACTGATAATCTGATTTGTTTAACCTAGCATTTCTTTTTATCTGCTGTCTGCAACAGCGTAACTGACACTGTGGGGACAGCACATTTTACACTTCATTAGCCCAGTGCAATACAAAAAAAAAAGCAAAATCATTAAATAATTCACCAACATTTTCCAGCTAATGGCTGCGTTCTAATGATACAGCTCATTTAAAACAGCAAAGTTTTTCATCTGAACTATTTCTCAGAGCATTTTAATATTTAAATCAGCATCAGTTTCAGTTTCAGTTTCAGTAACAGTTTGTCCTCGTTGTTAAATCCACAGGTTAAAGGCCCAGTTCAAAATCACAACAATACTGAAACCACATTATTTTTGGATATGAATAAGAATATGTTGTGTAGATTTTGTTGTCTGGGTTAAACACATCCATCAGCATTTTCACTGAGAAAATTGACTTCACAAATTCCCCTTGTCTCATCTCATCAGCTCATAATGAATAATTGTATCTCTCACTGGAACTTTCACTAAGTGAAAACTAAGTGGATAGTCGTATCTGATGCATCTATTTGCATTAGTGGTCCCAGGTGTTACTATTCTTATGCTGTGTGGTTTAGAAATGTGATCATGGTAATTATCCTCAAAGGTATTCTGTGTTGCTTGCTGTCATCAAGTGTGGTGTGCATAATGTGTGTGTGTGTGTGTGTGTGTGCGTGTGCGTGTGTGTGTGTGTGTGTGTGTGTGTGTGTGTGTGTCCCAGGGGACTGCACTTGATGGTTAGAGGCCCTGAGCACGCTTGACCTATTAGCCCCATATACTATAGCCTATACCAGCCCTTTCACATGATACTAACAGTTCATGAATGGCTATAATCTATTATGCAGCATTAATGCATTATGGCCATCTGAATATATACATGCAACCAGTGAAGCGGGTATCCTCTTGACTACATGCATTTAGATGTACCAGGCACCAAGACACTGCAGCGCCGTTGCTGCAGCGCATGAAACTATAAAATCTAAGACACGGCATAAAAACCGATCCGTCAAGCAGACATTTGAGAGCCTGCTGATTTATTCATCGTAATTATCTATGCCTTAGGATTGGAGTACATGGGGCTACTGCGTTTCCAAACATTTGAGTTGAATAAATGAAAGAACGGGGACTGCGACAGTATCTCTTAAACAGGTTGTGCATTAAAGATTAAAAACACACAGTGGAGAAGAATTGGGGACCATAATAATAATATTTCTTGTCATTATTTTTAATAAAGTTTTATCAGCTCCAATTGACAGAATTACCCAGAATGACCTGATATGTAATTCTGATGAAATGGCACATCTGATTGTGTAGCTTCCCTGGATTCCCAGTAGCTTGCTTCCTTGTACGTAATGCGTGCACCCAGGATGTAGTTACCCATTAGTTGTCTTGTAGGTGACAGTGGGGTGAAGAAGCTAGTGTTTCCCTCAGGCAGTCAGTGGGTGAAGGGCATGAGTCATTCGGGGGCCAGATGGGATGTCAGACCACGGCTTAGTTTTCGATGAAGGGATGGCAAGAAGGCGTTTAGGATGCGACCTGTTCCTGGTGAGATGGAAGAAGAGACGGCTCTGTGGGTGCTCTCAGCACTCGTGTTTTATCAAGGGATCAGTGGAGAGTTGCAGCGCATCCTGCATGGCGAGCAGGTGAACGCGAGTGCTCAGGGCGTAGCTTTCGTCGAGGGTCGGAAGAATGAAGAGGTGCTCAGGGCAATGTTCGGCTTTGATGTTATGGGAACGGGAGGGTGGGAAGGTACTTGGCCGTGAGGGGAGATATAAATATAGACAGGATATAATGGAAACCACATTAAAAACAACAAGGCTGTCCACTCACATATCAGCCTGCACATTTTAGTGGTAATGATCAATGGATGCTGTTTAAATACTGAATCACATTAAGTAATAATAATAATTATTATTATTTTACCTCAGAGTAAAATGAGTTATTGAAATGTTAACACTATACAATTTGCCATATTTGTCGTAACGTCCTGCTCATGGTCTATAAAGCTGTACTGTACATCACTGTGACTTTACACACAGAAGTGATGGAGGCGGTTGTCGTGCTGGGAGGAGATAGAGCGCAATACCAATTAATACAGTAGGCTGATATTTGTGATATGATATTTATGTTTTTTCTCCCCCCCATACATTATTCTGTTGTCAGTGCCATTTGCTCGCTGAGAGTTGGATGAAGAGCCTCATACCACTCGCAGTCTGTTTCCTGGCTCAGAGCAGCTACTTTCTTCTCTGGTTGCCTGGAAACTGCCCCTGCCCAAGAAACAGTCCAATACACTTACCCCTCCAAAAAAAGCAAAATGATCTCTCTTCTTTTGCAGTTAGTTTTTTTTTATAGGGATTAAACAAATGTGCAGTGTAATGTGTTAATTAGTGAGTTTTATAGGCTCTGTTAAGTGGATTTTGTTTGCCAGTTGTCTCATTTTTTTCAGTTGCCATCAATTCTTTTCACTGATCCTGATTGGCTGCTGGCTCCCGTCACATATTTGCTGTATAGATCTGAAAGTGGAATCAGTCGTCTCTCGTAACTAAAGGCAAGACGGCAAACATGTCTCCCACATCCCAACCCTGTCTCCTCACTCTGACTGTCTTGCTTACTTACCACCAACCTGTCTCCCTTCCCATGCCCCCTCTACATCAAACCTTCCATCCACCTTCCTTCTCTCCTCCATTTTTCTCTCCCACCCCACTGCACCGCTCATCTTGTCTCTGCTCCCATTTCTATTTCCGTGTGCCAGTCGGACGCTCGTATCCCAGTAGACCATTGTGCAGCGTAACCTAAATAGACCTGCTCTAAATCTGTAACCTTCATCATCTCTTTCTCCTGCTTTCACCTCTTTAACGAAGTTGGCGACAGTGTAGCAGTGTGCTGGAAAAGTAGCGTGTTCGCCTTTAGTAATGCCGAGGTGAGGACATGTAGCAACAACAAGTTGACAAAAAGGCCCTGTGCGTGTGATCATGACATTTGCGTTGAACAGATCCATTATGGAAAGGCCCCCGCCATCACTTGTATCGTCGGTAATGACAGTCGTGAAAGGTGGCGAGATGATATGTCACCACTTGGCGCCTGTAATTCTCACAGACGGATGTTTATACGCACTAAAGTAAACGCTGTACCCTCAAACGCTAGTCTTTAAGCATCTACTATGTCAGCATCCATATTTCTCTCCGGTGACATTTTCTGTAGGTCAAGGACACAGGTGTAATGATGTGTGTGGTGGTCGGAAAATGTCGACTGAGAAAGAAAAAGAAAAGTAATTGGTGGTATGTATGAGAAGAACGAAGGATAGTCATGACATCCAAATAATAAATATAAATAAATATTATTTTCCCCACATACTTTCCCCTCTTACTGCCACAGACGCCCAACATACTGTGATATCAAGTCAGATGCCATTTATTTATTTAATTCCGCCCACACATCACACTCACAATGTTCCGTTTGCTTCTATGTCCCTTCACATCTGTTCTTAACTGCTTTTCCTCCTCTCCCATCACCTGTTTGTTCCTCATCCCACCTCTCCTCTCCCACTGTCTCACTTTCCCACCTCTTTTCCACCCCCACCCCCCCTACTCACGATCGCACTAATCGCGTCCTCCAGCCTCAGCACCACGAGCACGTTCCCCTCTGACGCAGTCTATTTAATCTCTGTCCCACAAGGGATCGCTCGCATGGATCCGCTGTCTCTTTAATAAGGACATTTTCTCCCGCTCCTCCTTCTCGCCGTCGTCCTCCTCTCCTCTCCTCTCCTCTCCTCTCCTCTCCTCTCCTCTCCTCTCCTCTCCTCTCCTCTCCTCTCCTCTCCTCTCCTCTCCGCCCTCCCGTACCTTCTGCTCCCCTCTGTGACTCTGTTATAATGGATAGAAGAGGTTGAAAAAAAAGGGAAAATAAAATAGGAGGAGAGAGAGAGGGAGAGAGAGAGATCTCAGAGGACAGATTATAAATGATTCACAGCCATTTTGCTCTGTAAGGGAGCAAAACCACATTGTGGGTTCACACACGCACACACACACACACACGCACACACACACACACAGTCACACACAGTCACACACCACTACTCACACAGGTGTTCTTCTCTAAGTGTAGCACCTGTGACCTTGAGGTAGGCTGATGCGGTGATGTGTCACTATAGTCGGTCAGTTGGCATTAGCCCTAATGTTTAATAAATGTTTAATTAAGTCTTTTTAAATCAATAAGAAGTACAAATCAAATGCCTTTCCAGACCACGTGCCAAAATGTAAAACGAGAATCTCTTGTTGGCATCATTCCCCTGCCAAAGGTTGCCATGGCGTTACAGCTGTAGTGCAAAGTGAAACGCGGATTTGCAGATTCGATATGATAATATAATATAAGGAGGCTCTAAGAGCTTCTCCGACCAGGCGAGCTCCAAAGGGATTCAGTTCATGCAGTTTCCCGATCATCTACTGGGCATACATAATTATATCTCGTCATTAAAAAGGGCTATTAGTGGCAGCCTTGACACCCCCGTCACGCCTTACAGCAATGTATGTGCCATTGTAAAGTAGTGCCAGGTTTTTTGATTTGCACATTGGTCCACTGAAATTCAGCCTTAGTCCTTTCATGATTGGTGGAAAGTCAGCTGTTCATTTCCACTTTTACAAATTTACCAGTTGTGGCAGAATGTGGATGTTTTTCACTAGTGAAAATATCTTTATATAAATTTAGTCAAGACGTAAAACCTCCATAAGTAAAACTGCAAAATCATATCACAAATATTTCAGAATGTCTTGTGTGATAAAGGGGTATTTTCTGTTTTTATTTTTTATTAAGAAGGCACTGGTGCAAAAAACCAAAGAACCAAGAAGATTTAAATACGTTTTAATATTTACATATGTACAGTACTGCAAATGATAGTATGTGATATGGTAGTATTATTTCTAGTGGCGGTTTTATTGAGGCAGTGAAAACAACACTAAATCCCATCTTGTCAGTGGGATTGTCAGAGAGGCATGTATTTGGACACAAACTTGAGTGTTTGTGTCCACACACGCACACACACAGGCACACACACACACACACACAGACATCGAACATGGCTGGCAGTGAAGTCAGCTGTCCCCAGAGATGCTGACTGAATTAAACAGACAGATGCCAAAAACCAGACTCTGCTGGCCTGTTCCCATGGAGCCGGGCGCTGAGTCACATCAGTATACTATGTAACTGTCTGCACGTGTGTACTACATTGTGTTTGGAAAGTTGTATACAGCAGACGACGCTCACTTAAACATACTCCTTTGAGAAACTGATGTATGTTCACACCTCCTTCAAGTTCATACATAATATAAGCATAATATAAATCTTTAAAATGCACCCTAATGTTTGTTAATCCTTTTAAAATAATCCAGCCCACCTTGCGCCATATGTTGTATACAGCATTAACAACAGTATGACAGATGTAGAGGGAGCAGTGTCTTGCTCAAGGCCCTTGTCGTTTGAAAAGAAAATAACATCTGTAAACTTCCCCTCATCGCTGCAATGTGCAATACGTGCACAATGCTGACATTACAGATATTCCCTCAAACTGTGATGAGATGACTTTTGTTTTTGGACTGCAGGAAAAATCTATATCACACTTGTTTTTACAACAGTCGCATCCCTTCCCTGTAGTAATATTTGTTTTTCGTCTTGTAGTTCATGACCCAGAATCTTCCCAGCGCTAATGACTGCTCTCAATGGCGTTAGCAACTGTTTTATATTGGTGAAGTTTTCTGGATGACTAATGGGCTCAGTTGCACACTTGCAGTTCAGTCAGAATATTACTGCAAAAAAAAAAATGTAGGATTTAATATTGTCAATTGGTATTTGTGTATTTCTTTTCTGGCAGTTGCAAGAAGAGGGGGCCGATTTCGAGTGTGTGGATTTCTCTCACCTGTCATGATTATTTCATGACTGTCTCTGGTAGTTTGAATTTTAATAGCTGTCCCTATTGTGTCCGCAGCTTATCTGAGCCCCTGGGCGAAACCAGAGACTGACACCCAGATGGGAGACAGCAGATAGACCACTGTCACTCTCCCTTTCAGCCTCTTTGCTCTCCCTTTTCACTCCTGGTTGGCTGGGGCCAATGGGGAGAGGTTGCAGGCTGTGTCTGTGTGTAATTGGAAATGTTTCTTTGTGTGTAAATATTCCACATCATTAAATCGGTCAAGCTCCTCTCATCACGCAGCCATGCGTTCACCTGCTCCCTGTTATAACACTGCCACGGGTCACACGTGACAGCAGTAATAACAGGTGTGTTTCTTCCACGTGTGTATGAAAGTGAGCTACCGGAGACCAACCGCCAACTTTTATTACAGCGCATAGAAGATGAAAAAAAAAAAAAGAAGATGAATTGACGATATATAATAAGAAGAGAATAAGAATAAGAATGTATAAAACGTAACTTTATAATAAAATAGATGGATTAAAGACATGAGAGACGGACAGGTGGTGCGTGGATAAATGGAGACGTGTGTGGCAAGACTGATTGATTAATTGAATGAATGGTTGACCAGTCTGGAATTACAGGTTGAAGTTACTGACCCCGTTACACTTTGTACTTTGTTCTGTTGTGTCTGAACACGCTCGCACACTCTCACTGTCACTATTCCTTCTTTGTCCCCCCCCCACACACACACACACACACACACACACATACACACACACACATACACACACACACATACACACACACAGAGTCTGTAAACAAATGTCTCATTAATGTTGTGTCCACACCTCAGACAGTTTGGCCAGCTAATGTTACAGTGCTCAAATTGTACTTAATGATGACTACGTTCAGTAAGGGACAACTAACTCCATGTTATTTTTGAGCCCTCAAAGTCGATTTAATGCAAACGCTTGTTCACATACAAACATAGGAAACCTGGTAAATGTTTTACCGGATCCGGTTGGTAATTGGGCAGTACTTCTAGTTTACACTTGTGACCTTTGACCCTCAGACGTTTCGTTTACTCATGCAGCTTCAGGAGAATTTGGGGACACTTGTTTTGATGCAGTAGATTTTCATCAGTGCAAACAAGCAGAACTGGCCCCATATGAGAATGACATCACATAGAGGCGTAATCATCATACAATTCATAATTTTCTCATTTTTTTTTATCTTCCTCTCAAATGTACTGACAGATTGATGATATCAATTTCATACGTTTTACCCAAGATATATTACCCATGCAATTTCCACACAATAATGACTGTGTCATGAATCGATAAGGACCGTATGCAGTGAAGCCTTCGCCCCACATGAGTCACTATCAGCCTGTCTCTGTTTTCCTCTGCTCCTGACGTTCCATTTGCCAAGGAGATTTTCCTACAGGTGTAAATTAAACCTCTGGGTATTTAAATTCTGTGATATGAGCAGCGTATTCCAACTACTGCTTTTGTTTTTGTTGTTGTTTTTAGAAACACACAGGCCTGTTTTTTTTTTGTATGACGTTACACAATCAGCCCTTTCTGAACACATAGCAGGGCAGGACGTATCGTCATAGAAACAAACGAGCCTATGTACTCTGGGTTAATGCAGAGGCGTTAATACCCTGAAAATGGAAGTGAGATGCATTGAGTTGCATTTGACCCTTACATCAGCCTTCGCTATATAAATTCACATTTTGCATTTATGTTGCTATATCGTCAACAAAATAGCATTGCTAAGTAATAAAGAGTGATCTTGTGAAGTGAGTGGCGTGTGTGTGTGTGCTGTATGTGTGTAAGAGTGAAAAGGGAACTGTGAGCTGTGTGCTTTCACTCCACTCCACCACCTCTCGTATGAGTCAGACTAATAGAGCACAGTGCCTGACAGCAAAACTCACCCACTTGTACAGCTGCCCCCACAGACTCGCACTCTCTTACACAAACGCACGCACACACACACACACAAAATTGCATATTTTATATTCGGCTTTTCAAATCACATTTTATTCAGTTGTTTGATAACTGTTAAAAAGAGCTTTGGGGTTTACGTCTTTTAAAACAATATGAACTATGAGTAATTTAACTGTCTTTTCTTTGAGCTGTCAGCGTGCAATATTGTTGTCCGCAACCTTGTGCAGTTGTGTCCAATTACTGATGAGACAAAAAAAAGTTTAAAAAGTAAAAAAAAGAAAAGAAAGAAATTCACCCAGAGGAGGGGATAATTAATAATTAATAAACAAATAATATATAACATGTCAGTTAGTGTTGAATTAGTGTCTTCAGGCTAAGCGAAGCTAAACAGCTGCTGGCTCCATCCATGTATTCACCATACATGCGTGCGAGTGGTATTAACGTTCTCATCTGAGTCACAGCACGAAAGCAAATACTCTCAGTGCATTTACCAAAATATTCTATTCCTTTTATGTATTTTTTCTATAAAGGCAACATCAATCACAAGACCCCCCCCACCCCCCAAAAAAACCCAGAGTGCTCCACTGCCAGATAAACATCATTTTGTCCAACATACCATAATAGCTTGTGCGATTGTGTCATAAGACACATAAGAAAACACGCACACACACACATTTAGTACATACACAATGGGAAAGGCATAGTGTCAGAAATTGCTCAGTGTCACTTTCCAGTCCATTACCTTTGAGATGTGGCTGTCCATAGGGGAATAAATGTAAGATCTCTGTGTGTGTGTGTGTGTGTGTGTGTGTGTGTGTGTGTGTGTGTATGTGTGTATGGCCGCCGTGACTCCACACTGAATGAGTGAATGTATGTTCTTAGTTGCTTGTTTACATACACTGTAGCGTATCTGCTCGCATGTTTGTCCTGCAGGAACGTGACTGCTCAATGGTCTGTAGATAAAAGCGCGAGATTGCGTGTGTGTTGCCACGCTGGTTGTCACATTATCTCGTCCTCGCAGAGCCAGCCAGCTCGCCCCCTGCCGTGCCCCCCCGCAGTCTTAATCCCGACGGGGTGTGGAGCACGCAGAAAAATCAGTGCACGTGAAAACACAATGGAATCTGAGCAACGTGGCCCCAAAACATGACAAATCTAAGACGGGGAAACGCTGCATGAACAGGCCCCTTCCTGCTGTTTTTAAAGGCTTCACTTACATCAGTCTCATGATGTTTCTCCAAAAACAGCCAGCCCTACTGTGCTTAAATGAGAAAAGTGGCGTCCTGTCTTTGAACGCAACTCCGTTTAACAGTGGGTGAACCAGCGGAGCTCCTGGGTGTATGTACATACTTTAAATTGTTTCTTACCCATTTACAGTCTGTCAGCCTCACAACCCTCTTTTAATGCATGTTTTTTTGTACATGTACTCCAGGAACTCTGTTTTGAGCGCAAAGTGCAAAGAACAGATAGAAAGAAAGATACAAATACAAACGCTCCATCATGACGAGAGTTTGTTTTTGGATTTTGTTTTTTCCTCTTGTCTTTGGGTGCAACATTCCTTTTTTCCATATACTGTTCATGTCATCATGAACCTCATCCTCAGGAACATGTTTCCTCTGTAGCTCTTCCTCCTGTATTCTGCCTTGATAGGCACAGTAACAAACCTCTAATGGCATTAAATGGTGTCATTATTATAGAGGTCACTCTCAAGGACACGGTGACACATGTCCCCATCACTCCATTTCCTAATAAGAGCATGATAATTATCCACCTTTTAGCCGCTGATGATTATTCATAGAGTTACTCTACAACCAACCTACTCTCATTTCATGTTTCGCTCCCTGTCTCCCTTTTTTTCTTGCTCTCTTGTGTTGTGTGTGTGTGTGTGTGACTCACACTTTACCCCTCCACTTCAGCCTTCTCTCTTAACCCCCCCCCCCCCCATTTTTAAAATGGTGATCGCTGAGAACACATGTTAGAGATATTGATTCACTACAGGAAAAGAAAGCATCAATATTTTTGCGTTATGATGATGATCATCATCATCTTACAACCCTGTTGCCATGGTGATGTGCATTGGACACTGTGGTTCACGGTATTGTGAAGCGGGAAGAAAGTTGACACAGCAAGGCAAGAAAGGACAGAACTGAAGAAATAAATAAAATATAACGCTAAGAGGCAACGAGACTGTTCGACATGACACAATTTAACTCATCGTGCAAAGATCTTTGTTTAATTTTTTTATTCATCTTTTCTCGTCTGCCATGATGCGACCATTTTACAAGGACATTTGGAGGTCATCACACACTTTCATCCTTTCTGTTGAAATATACCTGTGCACACATATACTGTACACATACATGTGCGCTGTCGTACACACAACTCATGCAGAAAACATGCACACACACACACCCACCCCAACACACAGGCGCACTTACTTATTCATACATTCTCCAAGGTTCAGAGTCGTGGGTATTTCCACTGAACGAGTGGGATGCATAGTGTTTCCATGGTGATCTATTTTTAGCCACTGACAAAAAGGGCCAACTGTTAAAATATGCCATCATGTTCCCTCTGACTGAAACGAATCCCCACTTCCTCTGATGAAGATAGGATGGCAGAAAGTTTTCTTTCTTGTTTTGGTTTTGTTTTCTTGTCCCTGTCTTGTCTGTTTGGAAACAGGATGTTGACAGGTACCGCTCGTGAAAGTGAATTTAAATCCCAGATCCGGCTGCGTTTGACAGATCATTATAAATTATGAAGCGAGAATGTGAAGAAGAGGGTGGGAATAAAAGTTTCATCGCCACGGAATTATAAAAAAATGTCCATGAGTGTTTGTCATAAATAATGATAACACCATATTCTATTCAGTTCCTTTGTTCGCTGACAATAACTAGTCACTTCAGTTTGAATATCAGGCCTATGTACTGTATTTTTAAAGGTATAGAATCGGTTTATATTTCAGTAACGTTGACGTGGTGTCAGTCTTAATGGTGGTGTTTCTTTGATGATCAAATGATGATGAATGAATGATCGAATTATATAAGCAAAAGGCAGCTTCTCTGCGCACTGAACCCATCAAAGCTGTTAGTTATGATTTATGATTATGTCATTTTAACTGGTTAAGTAAAAAGAATGTTGGTAATTAGCAAGCATTCACTGGACAGTAACCAACAAATATATAAATGTATATTTGCCAAATGTACCAAATATAAAATAAAGTATAAATGAGATTAAAACACAGGATGCATGGCTGGTGAAGTAAACGGCTTTTGCCTTAATTCGCTGAGTCATCAGGATGCCCACTGTTCGTTTTAAGTCAATCAGCAGACAATCGGAAATGGAATTGTGATGCTAATGATAGTACATCATCTCCCATCTCAATCTTATACTGTAGGTGGACTCCACATTTACCATGTAATTTGTCATAAAGGAAATTGAAACACGTGTTACTAATATAATTAACTCTTTCACAACCCATTGCCATCTATTCCCATTGACTGATTACATACATTGAGTTTTTATTTTTATGATCTGTGCAGACACACGTACCTGACAATAAAGAACAGCCTGCAGACTCATTTGCAATCAGCCATAATCCTTTCTGAGGATGTTGTGACTCATCTCTGTATCTCCAGATTTTTTCTGCCTGCTGACAGTGTTTAGCCTAGAATAGTTCCAAATCTGGCAAATGAATCTTTAGGTGTGAGTAACACTGCATTCAGCAACCCAGAAAGAAATGATAAGGTAGCAGAGGACTTTCCAGGAACCAGTAAGTGTTTAAAGATCATGAAGACTCATAGAGACCATATCTCCCATTCCAAAGGCATCTGAGGAATCACAGTTAAAACTATGCACCATCTCATATTATCGTAGTTGTCAGATTGGAATTGCTTCATAATATGCAATAAGCTGTATGTCAATGTGAAATCATTATCTTACTTCATACAGAATGGTGCCTTTGCAGGACATACTTCCCATATTTCTGCCTCTGGACAGATGCAAGAAAAGTGGAGTAGGTCAATTAGCATATGTTTTTGTTTGTTTTAACCACGAAAAATGTGTGGAAGCCCCACTGCCTCGAAATATGAGTTAATGAGGAGTTCACATCCACTGAATTTTAATATACTTGTGTGTCTTACTGTGTGTGTGTGTGCATGTGAGTGCGACCAAAGGGAATTGGCTAAATCCTGATTATGTGAGCTCCAGTGGCACAGTGTAATAGTGCAACAAACCACAGGCATGCTTGGGCAGCCTTATCACATACACAGACGCACACGAAGCACGTGCAGACATTCACGACTCACAGGCCAGTGTGCACAAATGGACACACACATGGAAATGTTTCTGATGGGAGACGGGGTGCTACAGAGATCAATGGAAGAACCTGCTATGTCCTCTCGCTGAGACATATAAAGAGAATGGATAATGAGGCTATTTATAGATTGATCTATTTGTAACCAGGGCATTCTCCAGTGTGGGAGCAGGGAATTGTTCTCTTTACAGCCTGCCCTCCTTTTACCCCCCCCCCCCCCCCCCCCCCCCCCCCCCCCCCCCCCCCCCCCGAATTGTTCTCTTTACAGCCTGCCCTCCTTTTACCCCCCCCCCCCCCGACCCCCCCAACCCACCCCCGCAACTCCTCCTGCCTTTCCCTCAAGCGCCCTCTAGAAAACAATCCTGTCTTCGTCTGTGCTTGTTCCTCTGCCTTTGGAGTCAGATGAGGATGTCTCCTCAGTAACGTGGTGCAAATGTTAAGAGGCCATCCCACAGTCATATGGGCTCACACATGAAACAGTGTCATGCAGCAGTGATGTTATCAGGTGCAATCCAGGGCCACTCTCGGGAGACCCAGTGACGTACTGTGCATGACATAACGCTGTGGTAACATCTTTGTTTGTGAGAGAGAGAGAGAGAGAGAGAGAGTGTGAGAGAGAGACACAGACAGACGATCACTGCTGTGCTTGTGCCTGTTTCCAGCGACTGGATAATGGAACTGCACTGTCAAGAAGCTTGACACAAACCAGTAATGTCGCTGACTAGAACGAATAATTTTATGAATAATTTCAACTGCTACCTCCATTGCGTTGTGAACGTTGAACGTACCTATAGATTACAGATCGCATCACTTCCACGACTAAGGCAAATTCATTGTGCACCACAGATAAATGTGTTTTTAGGGAGGGATTGCTTGGTTTCGAGGTTCATCACACATGTGATCAAACGTAAATGCGTTTTGAAATATTGGACCGAGCTGAGTGTGCTGTGGTTTTAATTCAGCAAGCACAAATAAAACTTGTGTCTTTAAAGGACAAATGAGAAACAGACTGAGAGAGGGAGAGAACATGGATGGTGGCAATAAAAAGAAAGATATAAAACTGGCTTTCGATGCTTTTCACAAATTTTATTTGTATGTAACTGTGGACTGCCGTTTCAGTTTCAGTTCTCAGCTGTGAATATTTGTGTGCGGTAATGAAAAAGGCACCTTTCTTTCATCAAATGTAAATATAAAGCAGATGTGTGTTTGTTTCTGTAATGCTGGCCATCATAGTCGGTCTTCCTCTCTCATGTGTCTGTCTTCCTCTCTCAGGTCTCACAGGTGCCCAACCCGACCTGGAAAAGAGAAGAGAACTATTTGGGAAAAACCTGATACCTCCAAAGAAGCCAAAAACCTTCCTGCAGCTGGTATGGGAGGCCCTGCAGGATGTCACCTTGATCATCCTGGAGGTTGCTGCACTGGTCTCCCTGGGCCTTTCCTTCTACCATCCTCCTGGAGACACCTCTGGAGAGTGTGAGTCAACCAGCTCCCATAACATCACTTCCACTAAAATTTTATCTCTTGAGACAGACACACACAGAGAGAGATGCACACACATGCTTAGTTGTGTGTGTCTATCTGTTATCTCCACCACTGCAGAGAACAGCAAAGGACAATAAATGCATTGGGTCACTGACATAACTTCCTTTGACGTTACAAGCACTGGCTGACACACTTAACACCTGCATGTGCGCACACACACTTTTTAATTGGTGAGGTAGGCCACACTTGCTGCTTTTGACCTGCCTCAAGAGGTCAAGTGACTCACTGAGCTTAGGGCTAGATTGTGTGTATGTATGTGTGTCTGTGTGTCTGTGTATACATGCGTGCACATTATCAAAGTGTTAAATGTGCGTATGAAAAGCACCGGGAAGGTTAATGAAGTGTTGAGTAGAAAAATAACCTTGAGCTCCCAGAACCCATACATCAGCCCTGTGAGCTATGAAACAGGAAATGAAGACAGAGACCATAATGAGGTGCTGAGTCAGCAACATCAGTCATTGCTCCCAACATTATCACAGTAATGAAATTCAGTTACCCAGACAAAGAGACCAGTCATCATTTTAGGAGTTTGGTGGTGGATAGTACCAGGTTTTGATTTTGTAGTCGCAATTATTGGCCGAGTGTATTTAATCAGTGTTTTGTCTGCGTACATTGCCTGTTTTCCGTTTGTCGTCTGAGCCATGTTTACTTGACTGAGCTCTTTGCATCACCAAATCCAAATAAAGCAGGGAAATATCAAAGGAATGATTATGCTAATAACTAATTGTGTGTCCAGTTGAAGTTACATAATCAAGCCTCTCTTTAACTTGCAGCAAAAAAGTTGCCAATGTGAAAGTCTCTTCTCATACAAATGAATAGGCCTACATATGAATGTATATTAGCACAAAAACTCCTGCAGCTATAAACAGATATGAATAGATATGAATTACATACCACTCAGTTGTAAGTTTCTTAATCCACTGTCAAATTATATTTTGTTTTTGTTGGACTTGGATTTGTTGGCACTTCAGCACCATGGACAGCTACATGCTTGCTACATGATTATGAGTGCTCCTCTATAGAATACATTTGCATGTACGTGTGCATCTTTACTATACTCTTTGTTCTGATTACTCGTCATTTGTCAATTTGTCAATTTGCAGGATTTTTTTTCTGACACTTACATTTCAATAAGAGCTTTTATTGACCAATAATTTTAGCACGACAGCAAGATGTCCTCCATTAATACCCGTATCAGTCTGAACATAATGTTGCAGAATCTTTAAGATGGACAAGGACTGAATCCTAACAGTAACATAACTTGTATTAATCATCATCCACTTCCTGTCACTGTTACCAAATTGCAGCCTGTGGCTCAGCAACAGGTGCCGTTGAGGGTGAGGGCGAGGCAGAAGCTGGCTGGATCGAGGGTGCAGCCATCCTGCTGTCTGTGGTGTGCGTGGTGCTGGTTACGGCCTTCAATGATTGGTCGAAGGAGAAGCAATTCCGTGGGCTGCAGAGCCGCATTGAGCAGGAGCAGAAATTCCAGGTGGTTCGTGGTGCCCAGGTCATACAGCTGCCAGTGGCTGACATTGTGGTGGGAGATATTGCACAAATCAAATATGGTAGGTATGAGGGATTTTGTTAAGATGTGTGTTCTCACTTAGATTTTTACATGCAGTAAGAGCAGTAAACGCAAGCTGCAAATATCCCCTCAGTGTATATGTATATTAATATCTCAGATTTCATGATGTTAGTTTATATATATCATCATGTAAAAAAATGCACACACCACAGAGGTCACAGTCTATCCTGAATCCCATGTTAATCTATGATCAGATATTAGGGGCTTCTCAATTATTTGTTTTCTTTTGAATCAGAAAGAAAAAGTTGCATCTCTGTTGTTGTAGGTGATCTACTTCCAGCTGATGGAGTGTTGATCCAGGGCAATGACCTGAAGATTGATGAGTCATCACTGACTGGAGAGTCTGACCACGTCAAGAAGGCTGCAGACAAGGACCCCATGCTGTTGTCTGGTAAGCTTTTTCCTTATCTAATCAAATGTTCCCTTCAACTATGCAGTAATATTATACTGGCCTGTATAAATTCCAATCACTGCACTCAAGTAAATCACAGAAATTTGAAAGAAGTAGTCTCTTAAAACCCAAACATCTAAAAAAAAATGTCTGAAGTTAAAATATTGAAGTTTGATTTGTTTAGCTTCTTTTACAAAATCTATCATAAACAAAATCAAATTATGGCACAGAGTCTGGAGTGCTTCAGATAGCAGACGAAGGGTTGTTCGTTAAAATGCCAATGCAGAACACTTTGATGACTGCCTGGAAATCACTGTTTGTAAATCTACTTTTCCCTTTCTATTGTTTAATGTGCTGCAGCAGGGAAGCAGGGCAGAAACTGCAGCTGGAAGATTCTTACACATAAAGAATATCAATAGAAACAGAAAAGAGGGCTAATCTGCTCTCACATTGTGGTATTTTTTCCTGAGGATAATTAACTGTGTGCCTTTTCCCTGCCTCCTTTAATTAGTCTCTTACTCACGCACATCGACTCACTCTGGCAAAGGTTAATCATTTTCTGTGTTTGTGCCGTACGTATTCACATACACTCAAATGTGTTGCAGTCTGCAAGTGTTTGCGCAATGACACATTTTTATTGATTCGGCTTTGCGACTTCAGCACCATATGGTTTAAAGTAAAACAGTGGATCGTGTTAAAGTGTTAACTTTCAGCCGTAATGTTTTTTGATGCTTTTGAATGGCTGCACTTTTTTATGTAAATGCAGCAATCAAAACAACGGGTGTGTTTTTAGCCCATTCAGATGTTTTCAATTGATCAGGTCTGTCAGTTTGAAGTGTTGTTGCAATTAGAGTGGTTTCACAGAGTTTTATGCCGTACTATGAAACTCAAATGCAACGAACACCTATGAACATGTTCACACAACAAAATGATTCATGGGAAAATTGAATTAAAAAAATATATAAATTATTGTAATATTACTATAAATAGGAAAGCTATGTAAATTACAGAGAGAGGTACAATGATCATTCTGTTCTGTTCATTCTGTGATTTTGAGTAAACTCAATAAATATTTTCGTGCTTTTTCCCTAGGGACCCATGTGATGGAGGGGTCAGGACGCATGGTGGTAACGGCCGTCGGTGTCAACTCTCAGACTGGAATCATCTTCACCCTGCTTGGGGCGAGCACAGAAGAAGAAGAGAAGAAAGAAAAGAAAGGTACGATGATGATCCCATTGACTTATCATTGGTTTCTGATGTCGATTTAGAAGTACTGAGGCAGTTTGTTTTTCTCACTGTTGCCCAGCAACGTAACCTTGAAAACGCTTTTCATCATTTCAGTACCTGCTGTTTGTTTACTAAATAATATCAGTGTTTTTAACTTTGCTAGTTGTCAGACAATGGATTAATTCTAATGAACCACTTGTTGAAATGTACATGAAATGTATGGCGTTTTGTAGGTTTTCAGTACAGTACCTAACATAAAGCCTCTGTGCACCATATGTAAATACTGTATAAAATGAATGTTGGTTGTACAGTTGTCAGCTGCAGTATCCAGGTTGTGTGGGTTCAGGTGCATGATTGTCCATACTCTCTTATCTTTTCAAATTCGCCTGGTGGACTTGCAGTTGAAGACGGACACCGGAATACAGGTAGCGTTTCACCTCCACCCCGCTCTCTGACCCCTAAGAGAAAAACTTTATGTTTTTCATTTTCAGCCTCTGATATTCCCCCAATTATCCACCTTTACTCTTCACTCGTGTTCTGTAACTAACCACTTTTTCCTTTAGTTGAATTTATCACTTAAAAAGTGAAGCATCATCATCGCAACGCTGCATCTGTTTAAGTGCTGCCAGATGACACATTTCACAATGCATAATCCTGTAACAGGCACTGCTCCTAAAATCGTAGCTAGTTTGATTATCACAGTTTTCTGTTGATTTCTAACAAACAAACATACCACATATCATCCAGTCAATACTGGACATATAGTTGGTCTTATTAGCACGACTTGAACAAATTACGTTGCTATAGGTCTAAATGTTTGTTAGTCAAATGACTTTGTAACATTACCAGTATGTGTAGTTTTTTTTAAAGCTCTGGTTTCGTGTTTTGTTGTATTGTTCCCATATGTGTTCAAAATTCATCTTTCATGTCAGTCCACTCTTTGTTTATTTACATTTTCCCAAAGCTCTTTTTGATATTTTACACTGGCTAGGTGCATATAATACTAATAACTACATATACAGAGTCCACACAGATCACATTTTATTCATACAGACTGTCTACATATGCTGAAACTATTCAATGTGCTATAACCATGTTATTTCTGTTCATTGTCTTGTGTGTGCGTGTGTTTGTGTGTTTGTGTGTGGGTGTGCATGTGTTTGTTTTGGTCATTCATGTTTGGCCCTCATGGCTAGACTGCTCCCATCCCTCTATCCACCCAATCGCAACTATAGCCACGGACGGGGCTGCAGGCATTAATGCCCCTGGCAGTGCCAGTCTAATTAATGGTAGGTTGACAAACCATCTGATCTTTGATGTCTTTCTGTCGTGACCTTTGACTCCTTCTACCTTTTCCATCCTCCAACTGTTTCCTGACATGGTCACCCCCTCGCTCTCCTTTCTTTCTCGGTGGTGTTGGACCCCTTTACATCAATAATCTCTATGCATGTCTTCTGTATTTGCAAAAAATAGTCTCTTGTTAGTTTTTCTACCCATGCTATGCTATTCTTGACGCTTCTGATCGTTTTGGTAAAAAACTGTAATGACTGAGGTACTTTTTCTTCGCTCCATTCTTAAATGCTAAATAAAATTAAAGGATTGAAACCCTTTATTAGTGACGGAAACCTTTTAAGCCTTTCTATAGTCATCCATATGCACAATGATTAGGAAGAATGAGGATAACACCCTTTGAAGCTGATGTCCTTGAAGAAATAGTTTGCATGATAAGTGGTTCATAATGCCAACATGGTTTTTATACAGGTTAGACAAGGACGGACATGATATGTGACATGTTGATAACTGATGATGACGTTTTACACGGTACAGGTTTCTGATAGTAAACAAGACATTAGGTGATAAGTGGTGGAAAAGTTGAGTGTCCTCTGAGATCACTTAGTTCAAAGCCTCTACTTCTGTGTTAGCTGGATGCGATGCAAAAAGATGAACTCCATTCATTGTTGCACTGGGTTCCACCTTATCTCCGTCTCCTTGGAGAACAGCCCCAAAGTGTTGGTGCTCGATGCAGAGGGGGCACGATTTGCACTTTGATGGTGACCTTGTGCTGTCCAGGACTGGAACGCAGCCATTTGTCATCTTCAGCTTTATTGTGACTCAAGGGAACTGGCTAATGTGGATGCTGGGGCTGAAATAAGCCATTTATTCTCATGCAGTCGACTGCAGTCGAAAGCTGGTGTTTTGGCTCTACCTGAATAATTTTCTTCCTCGCGTTTCAGTATAAATCACTGAAAGACAGATTTTTGTGTTTCCTCTGTTTGCAAAGTGTCATAATCTACATGCGTACTTCTAAGTAGCCTCTGAGCTGCGGAATTAGACTCCAAGCAAGATGATTCTGTAATTTCTAACAGTATAATTGGATTGGGACATTTAATTTTGGTTCCCTCTTAACATAAGCAGAATCTAGTGGGATAACAAATTCACTGTCCCCAAACTAGCATGTTCATTTTCTGGTTAGTTGATCTAATGAAAAATCGCCCTGTGGAATATTCTCTCTCTCTCTCTCACTCTCTCTGTCTCTCTCTCTCTCTCTACCATGTGATCTTGCATGTGGGGTCCTCTAATGCATGCTTCCTTTTGTACCTGTGCGTTTGTGGTGTATTCTTCGCCACTGTATCCCTGCTGTATCCCTGTCTTGATATGCCATGTTGTACCCTGACAATCTGTCACATATGTCTGATAAATGTGCGCAATTAGCCATAGTTCAGTTTCACAAAAGACAATTTTAAACGTTTCTACTGACTATTTGTTTATGCAATGAAATACTACTTCATTACAAGTTAATCTGGACCCCACATTGTGTGCCTCTTATTAGTGTTAGATTTTATTTAATCTGTCCTGAACCCTTAGGTGCCAGTTACATCCCATCACTTACATATCACAAACCTTTCTATGTGACTGTCGCGAAGATGTTGTATTAAAAGTCATTTTCTTGTCTTCCCGTTTGCTCATTTTGGTTTTCACTGTGTGTGTGTATGTGTGCGTGTGTGTGCGTGTGTGTGCGTGTGTGTGTGTGTGTGTGTGTGTGTGTGTGTGTTGTTGTCTCTGTGGTGATAATTTGTTGACCTGTCTGCCTTGGTTATTTTTGTCGTTATTGTCTTGTATGTCTTCATCATAGGTAAAATGCAAGATGGCAATATGGAGAGCAACCAGATTAAAGGTAATCAAAACCATATCTTTCACTCTCCTCTCCTGCCCCCTCCTCCTCTTCTCATCTTCTCATCTTCTCCCTTCTACGCTGTGTGACGTAAGCTCTGGGTCAAATTCAGTTCTTCTTCTACTTCTATTTATTTCTGCCTACACTGTGCTATAATCACACTGTCTCCATAAGGCTTGTGCAGTGCTAAGTCAGGCGACCGCAGATAATGGTGGTTCTAAAGGGACACACCTTTTATTTGACCCAGGATTTACTTGCAGTCATTAGGTTAGAATATCCCTCCTCTTCACTCTGTCTCTCACCGATGTGTTGTCCCTGGTCTGTTGTTTTCTTGTTGTTATTGTTGTGTTGTTGAATTGTCGTGTTCTCTTGACGAGAACAGCCTTATCGCACTCGTGCTACCTTAGCCACCAAAGACTCCCTACGCTGTCCTTTTATCCGCCCTCCCCAACTTACATGTGACGTCCTGGTTTTCCCCCTTCACTCTGCTTAGAAACCGCATAGTTCTCCACATAGTGTTTGGAAATTTCTTTGGCATCACATATGACACAGTGGCATGTGATATATCTGGTACCAAGACATTCTCAGTAGGTCTTTTCTAACTTGTAAGTTATATGGTAGAGTCGTCACAGATCTGTATATGATCCATCACATACATAACAGCCTGTAAATGAATCTATACATACCCAACACTGCTGACCAGGAGCCACGCAATCATCGCTGTTTCACACACACTCCAACCCAATTGGCCCACCAGGATTTAATTTGCTGACCACCAGGACCAACCGCTTGCCCTGTAACGATCTGGACATACATTGTAATGACATTATGCCCTTTATCTCCCTGTGGTCATGTTTTAGGTCGCTGGTGTGCGTTTCCTCTCGTAAAACGAAAGCGTACCGATATCAGTAATGAACACGAGATGGAAAATTAAGTCTGCCCGAAGCAAAAAGAGGAGTGGGAGGGTAGTGCACTGTCCACCTGGTGTTACAAAGGGGGAAAAACAAAATGCACAACCTGAGAGTATGGCAACATGAAAAGGTTTTTTTTTTCCGTAAGCATCAAACACATGCCGCATTGTGGTTGGAATGATTCTTGGTAATGGGTTACATTAACAAAACAGCTCTGCTCTGTGTGTGTGTGTGTGTGTGTGATAGATGGAGATGGAGACAGGGTGAACAGTATATTATTCTTAGAGAATACAGCCAAAAGCAGATCAGACAGTCCTTTAGTGAGTTTGAATGTGATATATGCATATTCTATATTTGTGGATCTACTTATAGCCATTTTGATTCGGACTGTCTGCCAAGTGGAAGCATTTACATATAATTCATACATACAGTTTTCTGATTGAAGTTATTTGAAATGCGGGTAACTGTCAGCAGAGTAATTGTGTTTTCTCCGTTTAAACCTAATATTTCAGTAAAACGAAAGATCACAGTCATGTAAATTGTTTCTCTGTTTAGATCGTTACAGTGATTTGTTTCTTGTCATAATGGTTGTAACAGAAGAGCTCTTAAACCATGTGGACTTTTATTTTGTAATCCGTCAGCAGCTTTTCATGTAGTTCAGTTATTGTGTTATTGGCAGTGTTTCAGTTCAGATATATCAGCCTGTTTCCCAGTGCAGTGTAAAACACATTTTAATACCACATCAACTACAGATGAACATTTAGGTGTCAGATCTATCATAGTGTTTATTCTAGTGTTTATAACTTATTCAAACTGCTTTATTTTGACTTCTATTCAAAAATCAGCATTTATTTTCCTTTTGATTTAAATCTCTTTTTCGTTCTTTGTTTTGTAAAATGTGCTGAACTGTACATACAGAAGGTATTCGCTTTCTTACTGTGTACAAATCAGGCTTGGATGTGGGACTGTTACATTATCCATCACTTACCTTAAGTAAGTTTACATGGTGAAAAGAAAGAGAGAGTGTTTATCTTACTATATCACTGAAGACTTTCAGAATTAGCAGTAACATGAGTTAGAAGACAATGCAGGATGAACATAAACAATCCTGATTTTTATATTTGTTAGTGTGTTTTATATATGCAAATTAGTCTGTCCTTGTGATGGGACCTTATCCAATGTTAATGGATTGCAACACCTGGGTGTGAGCAGAGTGGGTCATTCCTCCGCCTCACTTCTGTGGTTTGATCTCTGTTAAAAACGCGGCTGCCTTTTGCATTTTCTTTGTGGTGTTTACAGTGAAGAAGCAGGATGGGGCAGCTGCCATGGAGATGCAGCCTCTGAAGAGCGCTGAGGGAGGAGAGGCCGAGGAAAAGGAGAAGAAGAAGGTGTCCATTTCGAAGAAAGAGAAGTCCGTGCTTCAGGGGAAGTTGACCAAACTGGCCGTCCAGATTGGCAAAGCAGGTAAAGCAAATTGCTCATGGACGAGTTATATCAGAGACAACAGGATAATGTAACCATCAAGCCGCCTGTCACAGCGAGTCATTGCACAAAAACCAAATGAGCGTAATCAGGGCAGACAGGAAGAGTGCGTGTTCGACTTTTGGAACAGTGAAATGCTTTGTGCACCTGCTTTTCCTGCGATTAGCTGAACTGTTGTAGTGGAAACAGCCAAGACATGAGTCAACTTTATTATCTGGTTGTTCCTCTTAACAACTTTATGTTGCATTTCTGCATTTAAAGCGTTCATGGAACCATAACTTCTATAACACACTTGCAATAGATCTGTAGTAGTAGATAGTAGTTTTAGTAAAAGACGCCCACATTCCAATACGCCCAAATTGTGGGTGCAACAACATGGTAGGAATACAGTTGAACAAACATTACCCATGCATAGCATTGGTTTTCTAACCAGTCTGGAGATTTTTTTTTAATTGATAGAACCTGACTGCCATGGCATTATCAGAGCAGCTTTTTCTTCATATTTTCATCATGTACTTAAGAGTTGAAGGTTTTGCATATTCAGAGAATCCCTCAGAGAAGTCCTTGTTTTTACTGAGTGCCGTTCTATCAGCCTGCTGCCCTGAGTGATGGAATGAGGACGTGTTGTCAAAACAATGAAATACCGTGGCTGGATTAGTATACAAGCAGCGCTGCAAGATCATATGGCGCTTTGCCACCACTCCGGCAGAAACAAATTTGGCCTTGATACTCTTCGAGGCCTGGGACCATCTTGAACCTGTGTTGGTTCTCATGTGCTGTCCTGGTGTCAGGTAGATACAGCTGATGTTAATTAGCAATGAGCGAAGGAATTAAAATCCATAATGTGCGTATACTTATGTATTAATGACAGATAGATTTCGCATGCTTCAGCAAAATGTAAAATTGACTAGAACTAAACTAGAATAAAGTGAAATTCGCATCTGACTCAAGTCTCTTGAGCATCACTCTCCCTTCAGCCAGTTTAGTTTTCCTTTGTTTAGTTTTCCATTGTTTTTTTAAAAAAAAATCCATGTTTGACTTTTATCTTACAGTCTTCCTCTCCTCACCTGGCAACCTGCTTCACCTTTTTCAGGTCTGCTCATGTCAGCCATCACTGTCATCATCCTAGTCCTCTACTTTGCCATCGACACCTTTGTGATGCAGAAGCGCCCCTGGATGCCGGAGTGCACTCCCATATACATCCAGTACTTTGTCAAGTTCTTCATCATCGGTGTAACGGTGTTGGTGGTGGCCGTGCCGGAGGGGCTGCCACTGGCTGTCACCATTTCCCTGGCATATTCTGTCAAGGTGAGCAACACCACATGTTATCTCATAAACAGCCAGGTTGATTTTCTGAGCGTCAATGAGGAGTGGAATGTTGACTTGCTTTGCGCACATGAGGAGTCAGTGCAGTTAATTCATGAAATAATTGAAGACGTTTATTTAATTCACATTAACACATTATGTAAGCACTTGCGTTACGGCCAAAGTCAGACATACATCTTTAGTTCAATCATTTCAATGCATAAAAGTGTCTCACAATCGTCTCGCTGTTTCATGCCAACAGAAAATGATGAAAGACAACAACCTGGTGCGTCATCTGGATGCATGTGAAACAATGGGCAACGCCACTGCTATCTGCTCTGACAAGACCGGCACGCTGACCACCAACCGCATGACAGCTGTGCAGTTTTACATCGCAGACGTGCACTACAAAGAAATTCCGGATCCCGGAGTTCTGCCACCCAAATCCCTGGACGTATTGATCCATTCCATCTCCATCAACAGCGCCTACACCTCCAAAATACTGGTAAGCCACCTGCAGTGGAAACCCCTGTTGATTTTTCAGTGTTAAACTGTTGACATAATATTACAGCATAAAATATCTTCTCAATAGTTAGCTGTCACATTCAAAAACTGAGTGTTATCTTTCACATAATTTGAAAAAAAAACCACAAAAAAATATTTTTATAATAGCAATCATACAAAGCGCCCTCTATGAACCCAGAGCACCATATCCATGTCGTTCTACTACACTAAAGCCTATTTAGTTACAATTTAGATTTCAGGTCCTTCTGTGTGTGGAAACCATATGATGGGATCAGCCTTGAAATAGTGAGACAGTTCTGCAGTGGTTTCTTTCTTCCTGGTCGCGCAGCCCGTCACTGTCCTTGGCTGCTGCTTTAGATTCATCAGGCACTCACTCGGCTTGTCACCTTGAGAACGGTTGTGTAATTTTGTCTTATCTCATATTCAGAGCATGGCAGACTGTAATTTAATCCAATCTGTTTAAGATGGTCTCTTGTTTACAGTGAATGCATCAGAGGAGAGAAGTTTCCATCCTGATCCTATCGGACCCATAAGCAATAAGAAACATATAGATAAAGCGTGCACACAGACAGACAGACAGACAGACTGACACACAGACAGTTGTATGTCGTAATCACAGAATTTAAAACTTATTTGCGTAGATATTTCTTCAGGCTAAAGATCTGAAACAATATAATCGGAATAAAGCGTTTTGCAAACACATCTTGAAAATCAAACATTGTTAGCACAACATGCTTGAGTGATTTTTTTTTTCCTGGCATGATTGTGTTCACTCACCTGCACACACACCATTTGTTCTTGCCTTTGTGTCATTGCACTCGCGAAACCCCCTCCAGTGTCTGTTCATTGAAGTCGAGCAGGCAGGACATCTGTGATAGAAGGAGCCCACAGATTTCACTCTCTACCCCTAAAGGCACAACTGTGATCGTAGCATCTCCAGAAACTGGAGTGTTAGTCAGTGGCTTTAAAGATGGAGAGAAGCAGATTCTTACATTTGTTCGTTATATACACTCAGGCAATGCGGATACTTTCAGGCTACCTCGGTTTTCCCCTTTATCACAGTTTCCCTTAAGAGAGATGCTACATAAACAATGTTAACAATGTTATGTCTTCTAAAAAAAAACCTGGAGCAGAGTGCGGCTTAACCTCACGCACTGAGGTGGCATGTAAACTGCAGGGAAAACTTCAAACGACAGCACCCACAGCCAGCCGGCGATAATAATCTGTAGTTATATATATATATATATACACATATATATATATATATATATATATATATATATATATATATATATATATATATATAACACAAAATGTTATGTCTACAAAATGTTATGTCTACGTAGTGGATTTGAGATTACGTGTTGTCACAGGTGTATTTTAGCACTGACGGCTTTCAATAGTTTGATGGAAACAATTAAAAAAAGGAATATGTTGTTGTTAGTCATGGAATCAAATGACCAGGTTGCAAAAGGGACATTTCTGAGGAATATCTAGTACTCCTTCTCTCAGCCACCCCCTCTCCCTCAGCACCACTCCTGCAGGATGCTGGCTGCTGTATTCTTATATAAGAGGCCAATCCTGTGGAATGCTAGAATGTGTATGGAAGTCTTTGATGGCCACCACACAATGGCACAAAAGCAAAGAGGCAGGCTTTGATACCTATATCCGTCACCCTGCTGCCTCTCTTACTTCATAATACAGCCACTGGTATAGCTATGCCTCTTCTGTCAGTGCATGCAGACTCTGAAGTGGAGAGACCTTTTGCTCAGGGGAGAAACTGACACATTTACACACATTAATGAAGCCCTGTCCACACATATGTGCACACATATGTTGAGTATGCACACTCAAACGCCATCGCACCACTGTGAGACACAATAATAACATACATGTTGTATTTCGTTTTTCAAGTTTTTTTTCTGACATCTTTGCAAATTGTACTACTTGTATTTTCACCAAAGCATTTTGTATCATGTGCGTATGTATTTATATATTTTTAAAAGTGTGTGTGTCTGTGTGTGTGTGCGTGTGTGTGTGTGTGTGTGTGTGTGTGTGTGTGTGTATATGCACACATGCATACAAGTTCTTGTTTTTAAACTTTTTTTTAAACTGCTAAAATGTAGATAATGGGAAAACTAAATTTGTTTCATGATGAATAGGAAAAACTCCATGTGTTGATGGAGGTTGACACAAGGTTTGTAATTAAACTAAACAGGCTCATTTGTGTTCTGTAGTGAGCAGTGAGGTTGTGCTGTAATTGGCTTTGGCACAGTGTTGTCGTTATAGTGCAGTTGCTCGCATTCATAAATCAAAGATTGCATAGTATGGTTCAACAAACTGTACAAAGTGCGACTTCCTCTGCCTTTAACACAACTATCTGCAGCAGTAAGACAAATCAAGAGCATTATTTAAATTCGACAACTAAAGGAAACTGACAGTCAGAGATAGAAGCTGAAAGGGAAAGGTGAGTAGGGGGAGATGGAAGAAAAGATTCATGGAAAAAAGGAGATAAAAGGGAAATATAGAAGTAGTGCAGCTCGAAGCCACACTCATGTGGCAAGTGTCCTCATAACGGAGTGTATGACTGTATTCCTGCCCTCCAGCAGGCCTCCAGTTCATAGCCCAGTTGGCTGGTACAGTCATGTGGAGAGCTACAATATCATCCACTCCCACATGCAAAGAGGAGGAACGGGAGAGGGGGAAGGCAAAGGAACTGTAAGAAACCGATAAACCGGATGAGCGAGAAGAGAGAGACACCTGGAATGAAACAGAGGGGTGAATTAGAGACGGTAGGAGTTGGCAAAACTACAAGATGAGGAACATCTTGTAGTAGCAGTAGCAGTAGCAGTAGCAGTAGCAGTAGTAGTAGTAGTAGTAGTAGTAGCAGTAGTAGTTGTTGTTGTTTAGGGTGGGGCAGGATGTGAGAAGAACAAGGAAGAAAATGTAAACATGGCGAAGAGAAAGTGGAGGAACGGGAAGGAGGGATTAAGGAGAGCCCCTAGGCAGAATAGGAAGTAAAGTTGCCAGCACTCCCTCTGGCATATGTCCCTGCCTGTGGGAGCCCCCAAGGACCAGTGAGAGGGCATCTGGTCTTTCGCCACGTCCAGGCAACGACCTGCCAACGGTGGCCGAGCCCTGCCAACGCTGCACACCCAATGCCAGCGACTGTCTTTGTGCGTCGTAACCCTCGTCACGCAGAACCTCTGCGGTGTCTCGGACGTGAAAAGGCAGTGGTGCCGCTGTCTGTAAAGTACCAGGCACATGGCTCAAACGAGTTGCACATACTTCCTGTTAATAATAATGGCTGTGTTTTTTTGTCCAATAAGCGTCCTGCTCAAATCGGTGCAAGCGCATCTGCATGGCGCCGGTCTGAAAATAGCCATGACTCTCGAATCACGCGTGACTCTGCTTTGCACCAGATAGTCTGAAATAAAGAAATGCATATATATATACCTATATACCTATGTACCTATGTCTGCTACACACACACACACGTTGTGTTCATTGAAAGTGAATGTGGAACATTCCAAACTTTACAATAACCTGTGGATTTATAGTTGTCGTTTGTATTGTGTAACAGCCTATTCTCCCAACACTTTGCAGACAGTGCAGATGAGCCCATTTGTTTCATTCCTTCATTAGCCAATGACAGCCAGTGTCTTCCTGATGTAATCACTGGTCATTAGGAAAAGGCATTAACTCTGTTATTTACCACAAACTCTCCATAAAGTATTTATACTCTCCTCTGTGTCTGTGTGTTCAGCTGTGTGTCTCGCTGAACATTAACCAGATATGTTCAATTACCAGGTGAACACGCGCAAGCGCTCTGATTAAGTTTTAATGATTCATGAGATTTTAGATGACTTTCTCTCCAGCCCCCACAGCCGGATCATACAGGCTTGTGGCTACAAAAATATCGGCCTGCTGTACTTTACTTTGTGCACATGTATCACTCACTGGCCCATGCAGGCTTTCACATATCCATCCATTGTATACGTCATTTGATACTGGGCAAAATGAAACCAAAAAACAGAAGACTGAAAAATAGTAAAATTACAACAAGTAGAAAATTAATCACAATATTAAGTAAACAGATGATATTCTTTTGTTGACTGCACAGAAGTATATATTATTAGCTATTTCCATCCAGCATCCCCTATCAAAACCTTGATTGCCATTGGAAAAGAACTATCATTAGGTGATGAATGTTTGCACAACAATCCCCACAAACCATTAATGAGATTAACCACACCGCCGGCAATGAATGTTCCTCAATTTCAGCAAGTGCAGAGTGTGGAAAACAAAAGTGGAGAAAGTTAAATTCAGGATGTCAAAATGTCAACCTGTCCTTTTAAAACTAATCTTGGTTGGAGGCTTGTTTGGAGGCAGAACAGCAAGTATATCTATTTTGGGGGTAAATAGCACAGTCTGTTAAAAGGCAAGTCAGGAGCATTACATTCAGTGTGCTTTTGGCATACTGTATTGTTCAGTGTGTGTGTGTGTGTGTGTGTGTGTGTGTGTGTGTGCGCGCGCGCACATATGTGTGCGTGTGAGTGCATGTCAGAGAGTGTACCTGACGAGCTGGTCTTAAGCTGTGAGTGAAGGTGTCAAATGTACCATAGCTACTATGGAGCAAGATCCCAGGAAGACAAGCTGTCAACTCAGAGCCAGCTATTACTCAAGAGGGATCCGAAAAGACCCGAATGTATGTTTCACACTGTTCTGTTATATTCTAATGAACAACAACATACTCCCTTGCTGTTGTTGACACAGTTAACAGTACAACACAAATTAGTTTGCCCAAAAACATGATTCATTCCAATTAGGTTGACATTCAGTTCACAAAAAGTAAATACAAGACATTATTAATATAATATACATTATTCAGACATTTACTGAGCCAGCAGTTGATTAGTTGATTATTCTAATTATTATTTATAGCGCTTATTTGATGGATCATCACTTCTAGAGATCCCCATGATTTTGAAAAAAAAATAATGTAACTATTTGAGAAGACATGTTATGAGAATAATAATAATAATAATAATAATAATAGTAGTAGTAGTAGTAGTAGTAATGACAGCAGTTGTGTCTAGACTCATGAGCATCAGTGCTGCGTCAACGGTCAATATGTGTGTGCAAGTGCTTGTATGACTTTTACTGTCACACTGGTGTGAATGGAAATGAAAACATAACAAAATACAGTGCGTTTTCAAAGAGGGAAAAGAGTCCAGTGCTCCGTTGCTTGTAAACGAGTGAGTAGATGAAGTGCAGCTTGGACTGGAAGGGATGAAATGAAATGAGAGTCAGAAAGATTCAAGGACGTGTGTGTGTGTGTGTGTGTGTGTGTGTGTGTGTGTGTTTGTGTGTGTGTGTGTGTGCGTGTGTGTGTTGTGTGTGTTGTGTGATCGGTGAGAATCCTGTGATAGAATCAGAGCCAAAGCGTAAGAATCTCAGAGTGACAGGGAGAGCGCCCTCTCCTCTCACCAATGTCCTCTTCCAAGTGTGCTTAGCACAGTGTTACGATGGCAACACTGAATCTTCCAGTGTTGCTGACCACGTGCACACACTCGCGCACTTTTACACACAGTAAGTGTGCACCTGAACATGCTGTACAGATCTGAACGATATACAACCCACAATTGGAGTCTACTTAAACTGCTCCTCTGACAAATACTGCAGAAGACTTAGCTGCTACTCGATACATTAATCAGTCACTTTGCAACATGTGCTTATGATCAAACTATTCTTTTGCCTTTTATTAAAGACAAAGATTTGCTGCGTTATAATAGACTGGTGTTTGGATGAAATCAGTATGTTTTTCCTTAAAACCAACAATTAACTTAATGGAGAAAACAACGTTTGTTTCAGCTATGAATCCAAATCTACTCTACAGAGCTGTTGTGTAAAAAAAAAAAATCTCATCTCGTCGGGTGTGGACCGTTCACGATTCGTGTCATCGTGCAGACGCGCTGATACCAAGATGTTTACTGAGCCGTGGAAAAACACAGTTCCAAATGTACAATTACAGATCGCGATGGGCTGAGCTGCATGCCTGAAATAAGAACATCCAAATGTGATTCCATCTCTCTCTCATCTCCCAGCCCTCCCACACAGAGCAACCCTTTCACCTGCTAGCTGGTTAATTATCCCAAGCAGCTATTTCAGCCCTTACGCTGGCCACAGTGCACTGAGGAAAAGATGAACACAATCAGTCAGTGAACAGAATGGATCACAGATCAAGAAGAATCTGAGTATGATGAGGTTGAAAGAATGTGTAGGCTCAGACTGTTGTAAGACTGTTTTGAAGAAAATGAGTGAAAAACAAGCGCACACCAATTAAAATGCAGTAATATATAAACGGTACTGCAGGAAACAGAAATGAAAAGTGTGACAATCTCCTCTGCCTTCTCTCCAGCCCCCGGATAAGGAAGGCGGTCTGCCGAAGCAGGTGGGCAACAAGACTGAGTGCAGCCTGCTGGGGCTGGTCTTGGACCTGAAGCGGGATTATCAGACAATAAGGAACCATATGCCAGAAGAAAAGCTTTACAAAGTCTACACCTTCAACTCTGTCAGGAAGTCCATGAGCACCGTCGTCAAATTGCCCGACGGCAGCTTCCGCATGTACAGCAAAGGCGCCTCTGAGATCGTCCTTAAAAAGTGAGTGCTGTTCTGCCAGTAGCAGCAGTGCGTCTGTTGTTGTAGAGTAATATGACATAATAAATCACTTTGAATATCCTCATGCATTTTAGAGCACCACCTATTACGCGTTCTCATGGCAGCAAGAGTGATTTTCCTCTCGAAGGTCACGTTAATGTGACATTTTACAGCTTATTACCATAACGCGACAACAACAAATGAGTAATGCTGTGGAAAATGTGAGAGGTAGTTCTGGAGCTTCAGTCAGAGATTCTCTGCAGAGAATTATTATTATGTCGTTAATCGAACCCTTAACGACATAATAATCACATTTTGTACGTTTCTTGGCTGTTACTGTGTGTTGAACAAACTTCATTGTAATTTTAAGGAAATTTGAATTTGTTCATTTATTTTCTGTCACATTTAATTAGCAGGAAGTTTGTTTTTTTATAGATCAAAATAAATTTAAAAAAAAAAGCTGAGGAGGCAATTTTATTCCATGGTCAGTTTTGTAGGTGATTTGGATCATGTCACATGATCAATCATTTTCTAATCTGGTCATTAAGTTATGTGCAAATATGCATTTTTTAAACACCTCACCTCCCCACCCACCTACACCCCATCCTTACCTGCAGGTGCAGCCACATTCTGAACGAGGTGGGAGAGGCAAGGGTTTTCCGTCCACGGGACAAGGACGACATGGTGAAGAAGGTGATTGAGCCCATGGCATGTGATGGCCTGAGGACCATCTGCGTGGCGTATCGCGACTTCTCCAGCAACCCTGAGCCATACTGGGATGACGAGAACAACATCCTCACTGACCTCACAGCCATCTGCGTTGTTGGGATAGAGGATCCTGTCAGACCAGAGGTAGGTGTGAGATATTTCGGCGGCACGCTGAAAATAGTAGATGTCGGGCAACTCATCTAAAGCGACCTGCTATCGGCAGCTGTGTCACCTCTGTGTCCTTTCCACAACTGCGAATCAGTGTTATTTTACTGAAAGTTTTGAACGCGTCTCTGCTGCTGGTGCAATTCTGTAACATTTACTGGGAGATAGCTTTCGCAATGACAGACAGCAAAGGCAATTAAATCCTGTGTGTCAACACTGTGCTGGGTTGTTTCAAATACAGACAGGTTCCACGCAGTTGTACCATGTGCGAAGATACTCTATACTGAGTGTGTTTGTGTGTGTCTGTGTGTGTGTGTGTGTGTGTACGTGCGCGCCTACTCAAGATGCTTATGAATGATGGTAAAAGCGACAGCTTGGTAAACAGTCTGTGTACACAGTTTTTAAAACAGCATTGATCCAGTTGTCTTAATTTCCCAATTAAAACGCCAGTTAATCAGTTTCTCTCTACAAATCTCAAACACGTCAACATTTATGCGGATTTGATGTCCATCTAACCAGCGCCATTTTTTTTTTACATCACCCTTTTCTTAATGGAATTTGAATATTTGAATCTGCTGAATCTACAATAATAAACGAGCCTTGTTGAGTTTCTGCGTTGGCGATCATGTGAGATGAAAATGAGGTGTTGTGGAGTTAAAGAGTGAACAAAGAAGCAGTGTGTTATTTCAAAGACTTGACAATAGGGTCTTTGGTTGATGAATTGCTTTCCAGATGAGTGCCCCGTTAAATGATTATTGATTGATTGACTGAATGTACACTTTAGACTGGGCCAATCAATTTTGCCTGAACGGGGGCTGCTCAGGTCTGTCATATATTATATTCTATTGCTGTTAGAATGTTATATTATAGATATATACTGCATTATAAATATAGCACATGAGGTCCTCGTGTCAAATTTAGTTGCATATCTTAGCAACGTTGAAGGTAAAACAATCAAACTAATTAGTAATTTTAAAAAAAGGTTTATGCTCACAGTAGGAAAACTGACCTCAACCTGACAACTCCCCGAGCAGGAACAGGGGGAGCACGCGACTGCTGCATTATTTAGCTTCCCCCTTTCACCTTTTTTTCCACTCACCCTCCTCCTTATTTAACAAGGTCCCTCATTCAACCTCTCCCCATCATCTTTTCACATCCCCACGTCTCTCTCTGTCTCTGTGCATTTGCCTTTCACCTCTCTCTATTTGCAGCTCTCATTCCTTTGACTTTCGCCGCATCCTCGTGTCTCTTTCTCTCTGTGTGCAGTTCTTTTTTTTTTGCATCTGAAGCAGAGTTATGTAAGCTGAGGTAGATAAAAAAAAACCCCACTAAATACAGAGAGAAGACAGTACAAAGAGAACTATCATCCCCAAAACAATACAATAAACACAGGGCAGGTTTTTTTCACATTCCATTTTCTCTCACCAAAGGAGTCGCTCGGCTTCTTACGTTTTCAATAACTGACGCGGAAAAGAAAGCGTTCCTGTTCTCCAGGAACCTCTGTCCAGACCTCCCTGTAAGACGGGCTAATACTGGAAATGAGATGACTTTCCCCTCCGCTAAAAAGGTCACACGCACTCACAAATGTGTTTTTGGGTTGTTTATTAGTCTCTAATTCCTTCCTGCAGAATGCATTGTTCTTTTAATAGCTGCGTGGCTGGTCCGCAGCGCTGCCTCCAGAGGGACCAGAGAGGGGAAGTGAGGGGAAAAGGGAACGAGAGAGAGATGTCAGAGGGTTAGGGAAGGAGCGGGAGGAGGAAGAGGGGTAAGGAAAGAAACGGAGGAAAACGAGAGTGTAACCGGATCCACATTGGAGACTGGAGAGGCTTGTTTTTCAGTCTCACCGACCAGGCCCTTAACCTCTCCTCTGTCCGACCTGATTGTATTTTTAATAAGCGTCCACTCTCCTCCTCTTCTTTCCACCTCCTCTTCTGGATGACCAGTCGACTGGGAACCCAAAGTAAACAGAGTGACATTTTTCCTCATCAGTAGTTTATGGTAACTGTTACAAATAGTAGAAATGCTGCTGCTCTTCCCTCCTTTTGTGCCACTTGGTTTCAGTACCATTCAGGGATTATGTCACATTTATTCAACTGTGGCTTCATGAATTAGAAAAAAAAATTGTAAAATATAAAAAAAAACTAGTACAAAATCATATGTTTTTGTTTGCGTAACGCTTATCATATGAAAAACTGCACTCATCCGCCATGTATATTTACTTCTCAGTAAACGAGTTAAATCCTTTATGTGTACATGCTTTAGCGGCTTAATTTGTCGGTTTTAATATCACAAGTGAATATGTGTGTGCGTTTGCGGTGGTGGATTCATCTAACCTTTTAATCTACCGCGTTACAACGCGGGTTCGCGCAATCATACTGCTATGTGTATGTGCAATTAGCACGAGTGTCAGTCAAGGGAAGTGAAACATAAATATGCATGATCCTGCCTTTGTGTGTGTGTGTGTGTGTGTGTGTGTGTGCAAACGAATATGCCTTGTCGTTACTGTATGTGCACACATTTGTTAATGTGTGGGTTTGGAGAGCAGTGCTCGCCCACACTGACCTTTGTCAGGAAGGAGACGTTTTCTGAATCCATATACTCTGCCTCTGCTCCCACTGCCTCTACCACAAATCAATCTCCACACATTCATATCTCCCAGTTCATTTACCAAACTGCCGTTGGAAGGGAACATAGCCCCCCGATAATTGCATCATTATGCATCATGATAATATGAAAAAGCCACAGCAGGCAGAAGGATGCTGTTGCAGTGGATGTATAATAAGTAATAAGTAATAGAGTAGTAGGAGTATTGGGGGCCAAAGTATCAGCGCGTTTTGTTGTTGTGTCTCTCTTTCTCTCTCTGAGTTATTGCAATTTGCGAATATGGGCTATACAAATAAAAATTGATTGATTGATTGATTGATTGATTGATTGATTGATTGATTGATTGATTGATTGATTGATTGATTGATTGATTGATTGATTGATTGATCATGTCTTAAGGTGCCTGATGCCATCCAGAAGTGCCAGCGTGCAGGCATCACTGTTCGCATGGTGACGGGAGACAACATTAACACAGCCAGGGCAATAGCCATCAAGTGTGGCATCATTCACCCTGGAGAGGACTTCCTCTGTATCGACGGCAAGGAGTTCAACAGGAGGATCCGCAACGAGAAGGGAGAGGTATGAGTCCAAGAGGCTGAAACGAGAAAGACTGAAAGAATAATAACACCATTAACCGTTTGTTTCCCTGTCTCCACCTGTGTGTGTGTGTGTCTTTGTGTGTGTCTGACGTGTGCCTGTCCAGGTGGAGCAGGAGCGCATTGATAAGGTCTGGCCCAAACTCCGGGTTCTGGCCAGATCCTCCCCAACTGACAAACACACACTAGTCAAAGGTAAACTGAACTGAACAGTTGTTGTTTGTTTGTTTTTTAAAGTGGCCTCTCGTACATACACACACAATGCTGTATTCGATGGCTGGTGCACTGCTGCCATGTGTGTGTGTCTGTGTGTGTTTCTGACAGGGATTATTGACAGCACTATGGCAGAGCAGAGGCAGGTGGTGGCTGTGACAGGAGATGGGACCAATGATGGACCTGCTCTGAAGAAAGCTGACGTAGGCTTTGCCATGGTAAGCAAGACTTTTTTTTTTTTACTGTTTGTCTGTCTCTTTCTTGTTCTCCCTCACCTCTGCAGCGTTTCTAAGGCACTGTGCATTGGGCTTTGCAGATTACCAGCTCCCCCTAGTGGATCTGTGAGCTTCTGTGATCATGCAGATGTTTTTTTTTGTTTGTTTTTAATTTTCCAGGGCATCGCTGGCACAGATGTGGCCAAGGAGGCTTCGGATATCATTCTGACCGACGACAACTTCAGCAGCATCGTCAAGGCCGTCATGTGGGGTCGGAACGTCTACGACAGCATCTCCAAGTTTCTTCAGTTCCAGCTGACTGTCAACGTCGTGGCCGTCATCGTGGCGTTCACCGGCGCCTGCATCACACAGGTCAGATGGGTTGAGTGTGCGAGTGTGCGACAGCTCCCGATCACGTCAAAGCTTTTGAGTCACGGTGAACTCTGTCGTGCTTCTATTCAGGACTCTCCCCTGAAGGCCGTGCAGATGCTGTGGGTGAACCTGATCATGGACACCTTTGCGTCCCTGGCCCTGGCGACAGAGCCTCCCACAGAGGCTCTGCTGAAGAGGAGGCCATATGGTCGCAACAAGCCTCTCATCTCCAGCACCATGACAAAGAACATCTTCGGACACGCGATCTATCAGCTCATCATCATCTTCACACTGCTCTTTGTTGGTAAGGTCTGCTCCACGGTTCTCTACAGACTCAGCTGTGGTTAAGGACGCCAGGTTTACAGTTTTCTTTTCCTTCCAGGTGAACGAATCTTCGACATCGACAGTGGCCGGAACGCGCCTCTCCACGCTCCCCCGTCCGAGCACTACACGATCATCTTCAACGCCTTCGTCATGATGCAGCTGTTCAATGAAATAAACGCTCGGAAAATCCACGGAGAGAGAAATGTGTTTAACGGCATCCTTAACAACCCCATCTTCTGCACCATTGTTTTTGGCACCGTCGGCGTGCAGGTAGGCCGACGCAAATGAGCCGACCCGTTGAGTTGAAATTGCTGTCAGTGCGACGTTGCGGTATCCTGACTTGTGCGTCACTTGTGCGCAGATTGTCATTGTGCAGTTTGGGGGGAAGCCGTTCAGCTGTAAACCTTTGGACCTGGAAAAGTGGATGTGGTGTATTTTCCTCGGGCTGGGAGAGCTCATCTGGGGACAGGTAACAAACCAATACATCAATTTCTCTGGCTCTATAATAGCTTGTCACAACATTTCCTAATGGCCCCGTGTCCTGTGTTCCCTGTGGGTTAGGTCATATCCAGCATACCCAATAGCAGGTTGCGCTTCTTGCGGAAGGCCGGACGCTTAACTAAGAAAGACGACTTGCCAGAAGAGGACGTGAACGAAGACAACGAGGAGATTGACCACGCAGAGAGGGAGCTGAGGAGAGGACAAATCCTCTGGTTCAGAGGACTCAACCGGATTCAGACTCAGGTGAGAACGGAAGGACACAAGTTCATTCACAATGCTGCGAAATCTTTTTTTTTTTAATCACCACAAAATGAAAAAAAATTATCATCAGAGTTGAACGTTTACATGTGATGTTTGTTTTTCTAACTGTCTCATGCAGTCAGTCTCCATCAGTCGCTGCCTCACACATTACCTTACACCCATGAAGGGAAATCCCAGTGCAATGTCATGTTGTGCGTGTCACTCTGTAACAGCACAAAAAGTGATTTTTATTCCAAGCTGACTTATATAGGTGCGTGAAGATGCAGCTTCCCCTCGCTGGCCTTGATGCGAACGCCACCGCGGGCCTGTGAGGAAGAGCGCCGGTCAAACATCTGAGTGAAAGTCGACAGGAAATAGTGACTGAAGTCTGCAGACCAACATCACTGTGATGATGATGATGCCGGGTTTTGTCTTTGTGTGATAAATGATTTCCCCTCATTGAGGGACCAGGGTGAAGTGGACCAGCATCTTACAGAAACACGGCTTTCGAGTATTAAAGGAAAAACGACATTTTATTTCAACTTTGGTTTTACAGTCGACGACAGCTCATTTAGATTCATTTGGCCTGCTCGTGTAGATGTGCACTTCGATTTTTGTTTTTTGATTTGGCTTTTACTGGAAATGAAATTATATCAGTAATCTGGTTATCCTCAGCCTTTTTTGGAAGCGTCATGATCTCAGCGGCGTCTTAACAATAAGACACTGCTAAGTGAATTCTCGCTTCAAAACCCGGACCTGTAAAATAGATAAAACTGTTGACTTTTCCTTTAATCCTCGAGTTCATCTAATGGGATATACAACAAAACAACATATACTGGATAATGTCAGTGGCTACATCTGTATAGGATAAAATCATATACATGGACTAGACTGTCTTCTGCTCTTCCTCTACCACCAATGTCTCCCCGCCAGTCAACCTGTGTTGCCATTTGGTCCATGTCACTCTGAGCAGCCATTTGTCCTCTCCTGTCCCGGTCTCCTCCCACAGATTGAAGTAGTCAACACCTTCAAGAGTGGCACCTCCTTTCAGGGGGCGGGGGCTCTGAGACGCCAATCATCCACCACCAGCCAGACCCAGGATGTAACCAATGTTTCTAGTCCTAGTCACGTGTCCTTGTCCAATGCCCTTTCCTCTCCTACAAGCACTACTGCTGCTACCGCTCCTCCCACTACTGGTCGTGAGTCACAACTCTGTCAGTCTGCTTCTCTGCCCTCTTTGCTTCAGGGGTGCCGCCCAACGCAGAGCTCCATTAACACGATTAAAAAAAAAAAAAACTAAAAAAAACGATTTCCATTTTGAGGCTGGCACCTCTGAAGATTTGTGTTTTCGTTTTCCTTTCTCGCTATCTGCTTTTCTTTTCATTTCCTCTTTTTCTTCTGTCTTTTTGCTGTCCATACTGGATTTCAAATTCATCTGATTATCTCCTCTCATGCTTTGGGTGTACTGTCCTCTCATTGGTGGATGTGTGTTTGTTTCCCCAGAGTGCTAGGAGCGCGGGACTAAGGGTGATACCCACGGCGTGACATTTCAGGTTGTGAGTTTGTCTCCCTCGTTTGCTCACCACACCCCCCACCCCATCCATCATCCCATCCCTCAACCCTCCTATTCGTATGTCTTGACAGACATTAATAGGAACTAATAACAATCAACTCACCAAGGGAGTGGGTAAACATTCAAGTATAAGTTGCACTGAGGTCTGATTCCATGTGTGAGTTTGCTGTTGATGAGGCAAAGTCACACCAGGTTGCAAGATTTAGAGGCTATTTCATGTATTCATGTATTCTGCAGCAACATAACAATCTACCCACAAAGGAACACTATCTTTGTTTAATGCAACCTCTCACTCTCTCTTTCTCTCTTTCTCTCTCACACGCGCACACACAAACACACACACACACACAAACACACACACACACACCATGTCTTGATTTGATATTATCTAATCAATGTAACGCTGCACAGCGACACCATACCAATAATTCATTGCCGCCCTGTCGCTCCATACTGCCGGTGTAGTTCACTTTCATGTTGCCATAGTTACGGACACAGATCCTGCACAGCACCAGTAGTGTAGATTCAACCACCACCCCCACCCCACCGTCTCCTTTCTGACACCCCATCAGTGTTACCTGTCAGACATCCTGTCACATGAACTCATCCTGACAAGCTCCTCTTATTATTTTCTTTCTGTTTTGACTCCATATAATGTTCTCTGCCACAGTAGCTGGAGCATAATAATACACTCTCCCCATATAAGATTACACTATGGTACATACAAGTGCACTCGGGTGCTTAATGTATTATTAATCACATATATTATTCTTTATTGATATATTATTATTTACTTCTCTGATTTTATAATTGGAGGAGTTCAGGGGTGTGGGAGAAAATCCTGTCCCACTTTTTTCAGCTGTTGACTCATGCACCCCCTATGTTTGTACACTAGGAAGCAATATGGATTCAAGCTATCTTAAATCTTAAATATCTTAAAGTCCTAAAATATGCTGTACAAAGATCATATAAAAATGCTACAATTATTCACGATACATTTATTATTTATCAAGCAAAGCGTTAATTTGTTACAGTAAACAACCTGAAAATAAACAATCTGACAAATTGTAGTTATAGAGAATTAGCATTTTCAGTATCATTTAAGTGTTTAAACAGCACAAGGATAAAATGTTCATAACTTACAGTACATGATATTTTATGGCTTACAGAGTAATCCTGCAGGGAACAAAATGACACACACCCGAGTATGCTTCATGTAAAACCACCAAGTACAGCTATTTAGTACAGAATGACAAACATTAACATATAGAGAACAAGTCCATTGTGTAGTCTCATTCATTTTTTTAATAATAATTTGGAGCCTATACTTGAGTGTTTACTTCAATGTCTGTCAGACCACTGAAACTAAATTTTGACATTCCTCACTGTGGTGTGTTTCGTGTCAGCATTTTGTGTGCTGGTGTCCACCTCCTCACCATCCTGTTGTCTTGTTGCATGTTGTTTGTGTGTACCTCTTGTTTACTACCCGTGTCCATGGTATTGTAACCTGCTGCGTTCGCTTGTTGTCTTTGTGCCACTTGTCGTCTCGTGACTCATCTCGTGACACAGATTAATGCTTCCAGCACCATGTGTGGGACCATGCTTTACCCACCCTGAGCTTTCCGCCTCTGTGTGCGTTTGTGTGTCCCATGCAGAGTCTCTGTGGATATTGCTCCACACAGTGCTCTGGTACCTCTAGACGTTTTTTTTTTTTTTAAACCACACGATTGGATCGCTCAGATCTAACCTCCTTCCTTCTTACTGACCTCGTCCACCAGATTTCTTCAAACTTGCATGTGATATTCTCCTTTAATTTTTTATTTTTCTGTGAGCACTCCATCTATTAACGTGGCTTGTTTCTAGGTATACAGCACATTGGACTAAAGCGTATACTTACAACGAGCGTTTGTGTTGCTTTGTGATTTGTTGTTTTGGTTTTTTTTATTGAAATGTATGATTTTGTTGTCTTTTTTTTATGATTGTGTTCCTTGCGGTTTTCCTTAGTGCACGCTAAAACTGAGTGACTTGTGAAAGCAGAACACAGACTGCAGTTGCTTTCTCTCTTCCTTCCTGTTCCTTCCCCCTCACCACCACCTCTTTAACCTTTAAAGAGAGGCCCCCCCCTTTCCTTTCTTTTCCCCCCTCTATTCTCTCATCCCGAGGGTCCCTCCTACCCTCTCAATGATCTCTGACCACGTCTCTCATAGATTTTTTTTTTCTTCTCTCTCTTACTTTTGTTTACGGCAGATCCGCGTTGTGAATGCATTCCGTAGTTCACTCTATGAAGGCCTGGAAAAGCCAGATTCCAGGACATCCATCCACAACTTCATGACACACCCCGAATTTAGGATAGAAGACTCCACGCCCAACATCCCGCTCATCGACGACACGGATGATGATTCCGCTCAGAGGAGGAAGAAGTTCTCCAGCCAGCCCTCGTCCCCGAACAAGAACAACAACGCCATCGACAGTGGCATCAATCTCACCATCGACACCAGTAAATCAGCCGCTTCCTCCAGCCCTGCCAGCCCACTGCACAGCTTGGAGACCAGCCTCTGATCCGGCCCTGATCCTAACCTCAGCTCTAACCTCTGACCTCCTTACCTTACAGTCTGGGGCGTGCCTCCTCCTGCTCCCTCCCGAACCTACTGTATCTGCAACCTTATTCCTTATCAACCCTTATCCCTTATCACTCTGCCCTTCAAACCACAGTTCTACACCAGACGGCCCTCGCAGCCGCAACATGTCCGTCCACACCCCTTATGCTTGAGCTCTTAAATTTTCCGTTCTTCTTCGACCGGAAAAAAATTAAAGAAATATGGCAAAGGTGAAAAAAAAAAAAAAACACAAAACAAAACTAACATACAATCAAAAAAGCGCAGTAAAGCCACAAAAACCTACACAGCCATCTTGCTTTTCTGGTTGTATGTGTGCAGTGGTGGCAGTGATGGTGTGTATGACTATATGCGTGTTAGCATGTATTGTGTAAGCCTGCCGCTGGATGCACATGTGTACGAACTGTGCCTTTACTGGCACCGGGAGGAGGGCAATAAGGAGGGAGACGCTGCAGAGGAGTGAAATTCCCCAAACAGGACGGACAGTAAATCTCCCTCTTTAACACTAACTTTGTCAATACTGATGATAGTTTAAATTAAATTGAAAAGCATTGTTCTTATTCTGATTCTGATTATTATTGTTATTATTCTTCTCGTCGCTCCTGCATGAATGTACATTACCCAAGTTTTATTTAAAGGGGGGTTTAATTTTATTGGGGTTCTTTCGTTCTGATGGGCTAGGCCTCGTGGCAAACTACTACTTTAAAGACAGCTTTTTTCTGAGTTCCCCGGCTTTGCGGCGTCCCCTCGTCTGTGTGGCATGAACATGTACCCGCCTGTAAAAATTTCTTTCCATCCTGACGTGGATTTGTGTAACGAGGTGGTAGGGCCGAACTTGCACAGTAGTTTTGCACCTGTCAGAAAAGAGGAACACAAACTAATGATGATAGCATTTATGGGATATATTCTATAAATACAAATACATATAAATATATTTAGAGAGAGTTTATCTTTGTTTGTCGGCATGTTGCCTTGTTCCTGCTTCAATGGCTCGAAATACTTTTGACTTATTTATGTCTTAAAGAGAATGTAATTTGTTTACAACCTCGTAGAGATAAACTTCTTGGTTTGTAGAGAGAGAGAGAGAGAGAGAGGGAAGCAAAGCTGAAGCTCAGAGGCACCAGAGCTGTTTTGCTGTGTTATTACTGAAAAACCATGTGCTGGAATTTGCCTGCTATCTTGTCAGATATTGTAGATATTTTTAGAGGATTTAACAAAAAGAAACCAAAATATAATGGGATCCGTAGTAAATGTGGAATCTTAGTATTACTCTTTATGATTGTTGGGATCAAGTTGGAGTGGCTTGCCTTTGGGTTTTCTAAATGGAGGCCTCCTTTTTGTGACAGAGGGGGAAAATATAAATTTTCTTTTCACTATTTCTTGTTTTTTTTTCTGTATTTTTTTTTTCTGCACCTCCGCGCTGGCCTGACTCAGGGCTTGGGCCAAAGGCTGATATCAGGACCCTCGCAGTGAACTGTCTTCTAGATAAACCTGTTTGTTTGAAGGACTTGATGTTTTACAAATACACGTGACCACCACAAAGCTGCAATTGAGTCATTTTAGAAATGTAAAGTTATCCTTGGATTTTCTGCATCACACGGGACCTAGTCTTCTGTTACAATTAGAAATCTATTGTACTCTTTATTTTTTTCCCTTTGGTTTTAATAACTTGTGTTTTCCTCTAGCAGAGAGACACACGCAGTCCCACAAAGCTCTTGGCATTTTTAACATCGCAAAACATGCAAAATTGACAAAAAACAAAACAAAACAAAACAAAAACAAAATTGGAATGTTGCTTTGACTTTTTTCTATATATAAAAAAAAGACGTTCCTTTTCTGCACTATCTGGTTATGAATGAAAACTTCTGTGGTGTAATTCTAGATGTGCTTTTGTGTGTTTTAACCAAGCTTGTCTTCCTGCCGTCACAAAATATACAGTACTCAAGCATCTCAGCTGTACTCACTAGTTGTGAAGTATTTATTGTGCTTAGACCTATCCGACATTACCAGAGAGATATTACATGCAGAAGGCACATTTACCCAGTCTTATTGCACTCAGAAGGACAGGGCCACTTAACTTGACTGTACTATTGTTATTTCTAGTACTAACTGCAGTCACTGGCAAGCATGATGTGATAGGCTCATTATTATGCAACTTGAAAAAATCGACAACTTTTCTACTTTAAAAAAAGATTGCTATTTAACACTACAGTGTGTACAATCATTTATCTGAGCAGTTCTATGTTTTTTCTTTTTTTCTTTTATAATAATCCTCCTCCTCTGTCATTTCCCATTCGCTCAGTCCATCTGGAGAGGGTGCACAAGCTTTACCAGTCAGCTCAGGCGTGTTGAAAAAGTAACATGAACCATTTGAATAAAAATCTGTCTATTATTTAAGTTGGGGAGGGGGGGGGGAGTTTGGATTCTGATATACTGCTTAGAAGCTGATGATTTATTTTGTTTCCTTTCCGATGTTTTAACTTGACAATTTATTTGTTTATTTGTCTGTACAAAAAAAGAATTACAATAAACAAAACAGAAAAAAAATTGCAACAGCAACAGCAGCATTTTCAATTTAAAAACAAAAACAATAGACTAAAGCCGACATTCTCAAAGCCGTTTTACATTCAAGAGGACATTCAGCTTTAAGAGGATGCAAAGACATGGAGTTTAAAAATAATATTTGTAAATACAGCCTCGAGTCCACTAAGGACAGAAACTTCATGTGTGGACTGGTGTGGAAACAGGAACACTTCCTGACTCCGTCTCCCATCATGCACCATGAGTCATACTGCCGACACAGCTGTTTGGCTGTATGTAATCAGTCACTGCTCCTGTCCCAAACACTTCAAAACGCCGTGGTCACATCCAAATGATAACACATGTTGTAACAACCAATAATTCTGTTGATGATGATGACGCTGATGATGATGATGATGATGATATCAGTGATACTTTTTGCAATATACTCTCACCTGCCTCGATGTACTGTATTTAGCAGCATGCAGTTTGTGGAACAAAGAAAAAGAGAAATGCCAACAGATAACCTTTTGGCATTCCATTTATGGGTAAGTGATTTAAGTGTTCATCTTGTTTTTATGATATTTTTTTTATCTATACAATAATTGTAAATAAAGAACTCGATGTCTTTGTTCATTTAATACTATGCAAAAGTCATGCTTTTCTGATTGTTACCCACTCTTAATCCTCAGCCTGTTGCTGGAATGTTTATGGTCTCTCCAGTCAGTAAAAACTATGTGATGTAAATGATTTTTAAGGGGGAACATTTTAATGACGATGATCACGCTGATGCGATGAGGAGGATGATGCTAATAATGGTGGTGACAGTGATGATGATGATGATGATGATGATGATGATGATGAACTGTGACTCTTGCTGCTTGACTGTCCCATTTATCCCACTCCTGACAGGAGCGCAAGTGAAAAACATAATAAAAACCAAGAAGGAAAAAAAAAAAAAGAAAAATCACTAAATAAATCTCCCAGAGCAGCATGACCCAGTATGATGTGTCCTGGCCCCATGTCACATGTCTTGACTTGTTGTGATTTACTGTGCTTCGTCAACCACTTTATATTGAATAGTTTGACCACCTTCACTGATTTGTTCTGAGGGTTCTGCTTGTAGCAAATGAAGCTCTTGATGTTAGACAGAGGTCATCTTGGGAAGTCCTGGTGACCAGGGGTTTTAATTTGATGACCAGGACATTGGTGTCCTATACTTCTTCCCATCTTCTCTTTTTGTCCACTCTCTTCTATTGGCATATTAAAGCTGTGTCTATTTGTGAGGAGCAAGGCGAACGGTTTTTAGCTTGCAGTGGCGCTTTCAAGTAAACATGCTGATGTTTAGCACCTTCAGCACGGTCACATTTGCTAATTCGATCTAATCGGGACGTGCAGCCGCGGCTGATGGGAATGTCGTTACCTCGCCGTGATGGCACTAGATCAAATGTTACGGCATCACCATAGTTCTTACGGTTCCTCTTGAGGGGACATAAATGCAAGTTTAAGGGCAAAATCCATCCAACACATTTAATTCTAAACCACTTGATGTTAACATCAGTGTGCTGCTAGAGAAAATGTCAGCTGATTCCCAGAGTCATTATGGCCTGCACAAAATTTCACAGCAACCCTGCAGCTTCAGCAGATAGAAAAAAATCATATGACATGATGTTTTCTTTCTTCTTGTTTTTATCACATTTCTTTCCGCCCTTAGTCACAATTATTACCTTAATCTGTTGGAGGTTGTGCCACATTCAGTTAGCTGCACAAATCCACGCCAAGAAGCTTTGCATGGCGTCCCGTCTGATCCATTTGGCAGATCCACTGTAACAGTTGCGGATGGAGGACATTGCTCAAGGGCATTTGAGTGATGCTAACGAGGGAGGGGCACGCGTGTAGCTCTCTGATTTGTTCAAACGGTTCCGCTCATATGTTGCCATTATCACGCTCACATCTCACTGTGCAGGAATCATTATGTAAAAGGTGACAGGCTCATTATAGTGCTGGAGCTGTTAGCGCCACATTATCATCACCCTGGCCTACACCGATACATCAGTGTGGCTTGATGCTAAAGCATCAACACAGGTCTGACCTCATCCGCTCAGGCTGGGAAAGGGGAGTAGGTGAAATTGTCTTACAGTAGCACCGACTTAATTTTTTAGATTGAATTTAAAGCAATGCTTGTATGATTTCAACCCTGCTTTTAAAGGAAAGCACTGCACAACTCCACGAGCATATGTGTGGACTGGTGGTTTGTCACCCTGGTACAAATGATCACACATGATTAGTGAATGGTGTGGATGATAATGGGCCTTGTTATATAAAAGAGGTCAAATAAGAAGTTTTATCTAAGCGTCCACTGGAGGGCAGTATTTTACTAGCTATAAAATGACACGACTGAGCACCATTTCAGCCACGTACAAATCCCTGGAAAGTGTCTCTTCAGCATCAGTGTCCTTTTGAGATAAGACAAAGGTCATTATGAACTCTCTTCACTTAATTGAATCCCTTATTATTTCAGTATCCAGAACTTGATTAGACTGAGCATCAGTGCTGTTCAGGACAAGAGGTTTCCATATTAGTCCATGGAAGATGAAGGAGGAGGAAGCTGTCTCCAGTGGTTAAGCTCCCTGTGTTCACCAGCTGCTTGCTGTCTGGTTGCTGGGTGTTTTGCATGCATTCGGGTTTTATAGCTTTTCCACAGCTGCCTGCTGCTGGTTGAAGGTGACACGGCTGCGAGCAATGATACAGAACAAAAACAGTAAAGCTGAGTTGGGAATTGAAACAAGGAGCTGAAAGATACTCAAACGGTTCTTTGAGGTTCTTTGAGGAACAGAACATTTACTTCTAAGTTCACTTTAAGTTCACTTCCTAATGTCTCTCCAATGCCTGAATTAATAAACATCTAATTGCTGAAAGAAAAGAAGCCCTGAAAGTTGCAGTCTTCATAAATGTGCCAGTTTTAAAGTAGGTGTCTGCAGTAGGTATGAGTGGCTCCAGGCTGCCGTGTTAAATGGACAGATATGATGCAGAAGAGAACTCAGGCAACCATTAAAGATCTCTACCAGTCTTCCTGGTTATCTTGAAATGTGGGGTCGAACAGAAGACAAAGAGAAAGAGTAATAGGAACTTGGCTAAAACAGTTGAGACTTGGACAGTCTCAGTGGAGAAAGAGGTTCAATGGACTTCAACAGTTGATATTATTTCTACTAGATCAATAAATAACAGAATACACCTCATCATTACCATAACCCATCATAGCTCTGCCTTTATTGGGGCAAGAGTAAAACCACGTGTGAATGCCCTCTCTAATCCAGACAAACTCTTCAAACTAGTTCTGTAAGACGAGTGAAGGCCGACACTTCCCTACATTGTTGAATGAGATGTTACTGCTGCTGGTCTAACATGAAATTTCAATACGATCTCAGTCTGTCAAATCCACAGATGTCGCCACTGAGCATTAACCCCGTGTTTGCCTTTAGCATTGTGTGTGTGATGGCATCAGCATGCGCTGCTGTGTCTGCTGGGGTGGCACAGCCTGTGAATATAGAGTGGGCTCCCACAGCTCGGAAGATTAGCACCCAAGTGCATTCAGGTCCATGTACGAGGGCCGATTTCCAGGAAGAATAGCCCTTTATTGGGCCCCAAGTTGAATCCTGCTGCTTCCCTTTGGCCCAATAGAAGGCTGCAGTAACTGACAGTCCTTTACAATCAGCCAACACTGGTGGAGGTTCTGGGGGTCTCTTCTTTCTTCACTCTTTCTCTCCAAAAGGATTGATTTTGAAATTACTCTTTCTCTGCCCAGTGTGTATATGGCCTGGTATATTTGTGTGCATTTCTCCAAATACGTGTATATGTGTGTGTGTGTGTGCGCACATATACGCACACATACAAAGACACACACACACACACACACGTGCACACGTTTGAATGCCAGTCTTGGCAATTGTCTTAATGGGATAAGGGGAGACTATGGTTCCTGTTGGGGGGATGGGACTGTGGGAATGACATGGGAAAACACACACACGTTGCATTCATGGCACTAACAGCTAAGTTGTCGGTTGATACAAAGCAAAGGTGATATGTGGTCACTTGTTATTTCCCAAATTCACCTCAGGGTTGGAAATGCTTAGTGCATGGGCCAAAAGGGGATATTAGGAAATATGTTTCAGCTGAGGTGTTTATTCTTATTTTTTAATTTTTTTGGCTAAACACACATTGCAACCATTATCAGAAACAGTGGTTGTGACGATGTGACTCGTGTGCTGGTTGTGGATGTGCACACACAGCTGTGACTATTATGTTTCTTAATGACTGATTATGTTTCATGTGAAAGAGGGGGTCATTTAAGGAGAATGAAAGAAATGACATGATAGATAACTGAAGGAGCGGACGGTGTTGGTGTTGCATTTAAGAATTCTAACCAGTAGGGGTCATCTGTGGCCTTCATGCTCATAAAACCTGTGACACACATTTTTGGCTTGTGCCCCTAAAAATCAGTATCGATTTAAATACACGGTGCATATGAGCGAGCTGGGACTAGTTTAAATCACATTAAGCTAATTATGTGACAGGAATGAAGATTTTTTTTTGGACATCTTCATCCTATTCATCATGTGACCAACCTTAGATTCATGTTGAGACCATATGAGGAGCCCCTGCCCCTATATTGGACACCACAGGACTCTTTTTTTTTTCATTAAGCCTGGTAAAAGAGCAGCTAAACACCAGTGATGTGAAAAAATACGACTTGTAGATGAAGCTCTGAGACTCTAGTTTGGCTTCCTGAAATAAGCTGCGCGCACAACATTATACACAACATACTGACAAATATGTTGGCTTGTTTGCTCTCCTGCTGCGCCTCCCAGTTAAACTGGGTTTCCTGGTGACAGGAGATGGACAGGTCTGTGATTACCATCCCACCTCGAACCCTCACAGGTATAATAGCCTCATTCCGCCCCGCTCATTGTGTCAATACTGGGATGTCAGCCAGTGATAAGTGAAATGACAAATTCAGAGGAAATGTGGGGGTGTCATGTTTCCTCGAGTGATCAACATTTCATCCTGAGGTAAGGATGAGCTGAAGGAGGGGAAGGAGGGTGGATGACAGTGGAAGAGAGAGAGAGAGACAGAGAGACAGAGAGACTAGCGCCCACTATTTGACTGATGTCTACGGTTTGTCTTCATTAACTATGGTCCATTGCATTTCGGGGTGTACTAATAGCTCATGCGTCAAAAGATTTTCCGATAAGCGAGTGTGTTGACAGATTGAACCAGGAATAGCTGGATGCGTAAATGCACTGTATCAGCTGTAATATTATCAGTCTCCCATGAGAAATCTGAAAGGTGAAGGGCTTGAATATAACTATTACCCTGGTGCTCATCAAGCAGGTGGATGTGTAATTGTATGTGAAAGTCATCAATACTGACACCGTAGCCCAATTTATTGGATTGATTGATTGATTGAAATTTGATTGATTGATTTGATTTAAGCATTCCTGTGACAAAATGGACTCAGGATGTTGTTGAACCACATAAGCCTCTCAGAAGAGCGAGACGATTTTCATTGCATAGCATGCAAACGTAGTAAATGATGCAGTGAGACATATCACATCGGTCTGCATCAAATCAGATGGGTTTCCTGAATGCTGTGCACGCTCACATCAGTGTTATCACTTATTTTCTATGATATGGATGTCACCTCAGGTGTGCGTGTGTCCTTTTACATTAGCACCGGTCTCAGATAGCTTTCATATTCACCATAACAATATCGGCTTTCTCAGCTATTGGTGTGTGTCCGGGGGCGGCTGCTGGCTGGTCTCACTCACTACTGGGTGGCCTGGTGGTAGCTACTCAATGCTCCTCCCTTGCCAAGCTGAGAAAGCTGTTGGACTCTCCAATGAAAGCGGTAAAGTGGGGTCAGAGTTTGTGTGTGTGTGTGTGTGTGTGTGTGTGGTATGTTTAAATGAATGCACATCCAGGCGCACGGTTGTAACTCCAAACACCAAACTGTCACACTCTCTTTGTTGCACGCTGTTCTCTGATACTGTCATGCTGTTGTTGTGAATGTAAATATTACCAGACTAGTTCTCGCATGGGGATAAAAGAAATGGCGAATTCGATTGGGCTGAATAGACGCAGTGAATTGGCTGCAGCGAGTTTGTTGAAGCTGAATTTGGGATCTGTTGCGCCGGGCTCTTTGTCTCGCGTTTCCCCTTGCTTCTTTTCTCTCCGCTTTCCCTCGCGGTCTCTTTTTGTCGTTGGTGAAAATTGTGCATCAATGCGGTCCAAAGCTTTCTCAGTCAAGTGACCCGTGCTTAAGTGTTCTAGGGGCGTCTTGTTGAGTCGCTCAGACAAATTGCTGTTGATATGAAGATGTGGGATGGTGTCTCTGTTGAGATGGGGGGGTGGGGGGGGGGGGTTATACACTTGGCAAAGCGTCACTATTGAAGGGCGCTCAGTTTTAGATCCGGCTGAAGCTATGACTTGATCTTTTGGGTCCTGATTTTGAGTCGGCTCATTTCCAAACATGTGAAACATGAAAATATGAAAATCTTTCGTTCAAGTTTCAGTCATTAGACTGGACATTGTCCGGTTGTGTTGCAGCTGTCATGACTGTAAAATAATTTCTTTCTCTTTTGCTGTCCATGTCTTTCACAACATGGTGATACAAAGAGCAGGTTTAAACAGAGTAGTCTTGTCTTAAAAGTTTGTTTGACAATTCTTTATCTGTCTCCAGCCAGTGATGCTTCTACAAAGGTCTAACTCTACCCAAACTTAATGCAAGGTTGCCAACCCACCAACTACTGCCCCCTGTCTCTACAACACATTGGCACTAATTCAAGAAGATTAATTTAGGTAATTCTACTTCTTAGTTGTTCATGAATTAATTGTCATTCTAATCTTTTAATCATTGGAACAAATCCTCAGTAGGCAGTAGGTTGGTGAACTCTGATGTCCGGCTGATTTGGTCAAAGCTCTGTGACTCTGAGCTTTTCTTGAAACATTTTTTCTTGAAACAGGTTAGTTTCAATGACTTTACCCCATTTTTGATTTGGGATAAACAGTTAAGTGAGGTTATGACGCTGACATGAATATATCACAACTCCCAACGACCCAATGCTCCATTGCCTCTCCTATAATTGGACGTATTGCTCTAACACCCCTTGTTGCATGTTGGTGTTTTGTGCTTTTTAGTGCCCATAAAAACTCTGTGAGAGAACAAATGCATCGAACGTTTTGATTTTCAGTCCTAATAGAAAAGAACGTTGATATTGAGCGATCCAGAGACAAACTGAGGAGCATTCTGAAAAGTATGGGAAAAAAACCCAGTTACGTAACATCATGTGATGAGAGGGCGAGAGAGAAGCAGATGGACCAGATTTATCCACACAGGTCCACTCACTGTCCTTCCCTCAATCTCTTCCTCCTCCACACATCAGTTCTTTCATTTGACCTTTCAAATCTCATTGCTGATTTTCTTTCAATCACATGTAGCTTCCTGTAAAAAAAAGTGATGATAGGTATCTTAGCAACAAGTCTTTTCCCCAGTGTCTTAACAGGACAGCGAAATGACTTGATCCCTCCAGACGTTCACAACCAATGGAACAGCAACTCTGTGTTCCTTTAAGACTGTTGTGGCCAATCACTTGGAAGCATCTCGCTTGTTCTGGAGTCAGTAGGCCAGGCAGATAGTGATTGAGGAGAGTGACCTGTTGCCACCTTGTCAACAGAGCATCCAGTGTTGTAGAAGTGAGGAGGTTTTCTTTCAGGTTTTTTTCTCGACCAACTCCTGATCTTCCACCGAGTGGTGGAGGTCTCGCTCTCCTAGAAAGAATCAAATTGATATTTTCTGTGCTTGACTCATTGCAATGAAGATGCACGCAACACATTAAGGAGTAACAGATCTGAGATTTCTCACCGAGCGCACAAAGAGCAAAGGAGCATGAGGAGACTCTGCGGCCTCTCGCTCTGCCGGCAAGATATTATCAGAGGTTTATTCGCATCAAGCGGCACCCCCCTCTGATAATGTTGTACAGGGCGAGATAAATAAAGGACTTGACTTTGCCTGAAAAGCACAATGAGTGTTTGCCAGCCACTTTGGGTGGCCATACTTTTTATGCAGGGCACTTCCTTTAAGCATCTAATGACAAGTGACCCTTGCATGAACGGATTCTTAGAGACTAGGTCAGGCTTTTAGAGTCAGGGGAGTTCCTAGTGCACCAAGTCTATCACGCCTGGAAACCAGGCAATCAAGTTGTGTATGAACAAACCTTACAAATCCTACAAACTCTCCCTTTAAAGTGCAGAGAGTGGGGACAACAACAATTGTTTTTCTAACAGCATGGGTTATTAGAAATGGACTTTATGACGGGGCTGATCATTCATCATTAGCTGCCGACAACAACAATTCTGAATAATTCTGAATAAGGAAATCTATTCATGTTGTATGCTTGGGTGAGGCGTGACTTCTGGTCGGGACAAAGAGGTGTGAGTTGGTATGCTGGGAGCAAAGACCCAGGAGCAACTGCATTAGCAAAGGAAACCAAACTGTTGACATCAATTGATACATCAAAGAGGGCCACAGCCACATTCAGGAGTGGGGCTTAACTTCCCACAAGTCTTGAACCAACAAACATCTGAGGAAAAAGAAAGTATTTAGCCTATTCTTGTATAAAGACATTACTGTAATGTTAATTCCCTTGTTATGCAAATAGTGTTCATTCTAACAGATGGAACACATGCCAAATTAATGAGGTGATATCATAAATAATATGATTTTATTGTATCAAAATTAGTAAACATAAACAAGTATATTTGAATTCAACTGTATTCGTATAGTGCCACAGAAATATTTCAGTTGCCAGTTGAAGCTCCCCAGGACCCTCAAATGATAATTGGAAATTGATTTTCTTAATTGGCAAGTATACACTTACAAGTATACACTGGTTGTGATATCAACCTAATCCATATATCATATTCTATTGGTTTGACTTGATATTGGTTTTATCCATAGACTGTATACAGTATAAAGATAGATGACATGACCATAGGGAAGCTAAAGTATCCTGACCCCCCTGGTGGCTGCCTACAGTATAGGTCATAAACCCTGCTTCCTCCACATTAGGAAGAGACAGACAAAAGAAGTTTGCAAAACTACAAACCCAAAGTACACATTAAAGTACACATAAAATATTTTTAATGTAATTCAAGATAGTTCTTATCATACAGATGGTAAGAAAACCAACTTTAACAGTCTTAGAAAAAGAGACTATACAAACGACTTTATATCCAGAATAAACACAAGACACATAGGTAAATATATAAAAAACTTAATCCAGAATTGTATAAACTTCTAAGTTCAACTTCTTATTTGTCTTCTGAGCCAAAAGGGGCCCCTGAGAAACACTGTGCCATTCAGAATCACTTTTATTACACTTTCAGCTGCACTGAACTCAAAATTACATTCATTATTGGTCCACCATTAAAATACTTGGGAATTACACGCCACAATAAGATCTTAATACGACCTTAACGGTTATAATCATGATTATTGATTAATTTGGTTTGCAGGTTATATAAATTAACCTGCAAACCAATTTGTTCCCTTTAAACCATCAACTTTGATTGGATTTCCCCTTTTTACAAGGCATTCAATTCACTAGAATCCGGGACAGGGCAACCAGCGTTATTTGGCGATTACATAATTACTTGATCGATTAACCGATTCAACGTAGTGACTCCTTCAGCCTCATCACCCAGTTCAACCCCACTGCAGACCTAAATGTATTTAATACTAGACAACATGAGATTATTTCACAGCGCTTTATTACAAAGTGTCGAACTCCAACGTGTAACGTTAATTATAGTCAACTTTTCCTCATGGTGTTCCGCTCGTCTCCCCGCGCGCCCCTACGCACAGACGCACGGGTGAGAGCCACGTTGGTTCCATATGGCTTCCATCCAAGGAGCGGCGCTTCAGAGCGCACCGCCTGGAGAGTGGCAGCGCAGTCGCAGGTTCTCCATCGCCCTGGTGCAGGACCGTCCGGGATCGTCCTTTATATACACGGGAGACTCAGCGGCAGCACCTCACTCACCGTGGACCCAGATTGTTCCCTTTCTCTCCTGTTGACCCCTCTCTCCCTCTGCCTCGCCCCCCCTGCAAGGGCTTAACCGTCCCGTGTTTGTAAAGGCAATTGTTAGTGCGCATCATCGCGGAGCCAAAAAGGAGCTTTGCCACTGTTCCATAGGAGACTGGTGAGTATTGACACTGACTGAACATCTTCGTCTTTGATTTCAACTACCTGTTCCATACTCAGACCACCTTTCTGTTTTCCTTAATTGGCACCAGGCTTTTGACTGTTTATCAAACTGCTGGATTGTCACTGTTTATCACTGTTTGTTGCTAAACGTGATCTAGTTGTTTTTTAATCATCTGTCTACATTCTCATTCTGGTTGGAGAACATTGCTGTTCTATTCTATTCTATTCTATTCTATTCTATTCTTCAAAATCTACTTCAAATGAAATGCCATTGTTAATTCCAAATTGCCCTTTTGATGTGGATTAATGGCTGACTGAAGGCACATGCAGTGAATTAGTTAAATGAATTAGACTCTTTCTTCACTGATCGTATCATTCAGGTTCTGTTAAAACTTTATGTAGTCTAAAGTTCTGGTTAGTGTTACCTTTACAAAAAAAAATCAAAAAACCTTTTGGTTGAATATTTTCCTCTCGACCATCCTCAGCGGGCTGCTGGAGAGTCATGACAGCTGAGAAAAGCGGGCCTGTTATAAACGGTAAACCAGAGGATGGCAGAGACCCAGAAGGGTCCAGCACCAGTTCAGATAATGGACAGTACAATGAAAGGGGCCATTGGAACAACAAGATTGAGTTTGTCCTGTCTGTGGCTGGAGAGATCATTGGGTTGGGCAACGTCTGGAGGTTTCCTTACCTCTGCTACAAGAATGGAGGAGGTAGGGATCTTTCTTTAGAGCAATTATAAAGGTGATGAGTGAGGGGTTTTTTGTGTTATGAAATTGGCATGCGTCAGACGAGCTCTCCTGGAGACAGGAGGCAATAAGATTCCTACCTGAGGGTAATACTATAAAAGACACAAGCATACATAAATATTATCAGTGACTAGATCAATGAATGCATTCCTTTTGGATGCTTTCATAAACCAACCAGGCAACAAAAGTTTCATTTAATGTCTTTTGTTATCAATTCCAATGCACCGTCATGTCAATAAAAGAGGTTGCTTAGCTCATTAGGCACCATTAGGCTGCACAGTATGACTCCTGCTCATAATCTAGAAAGGTCATCCTGCAATATGAGTGTGGCATCATAGTGTGTGTGTGCTTTCATCTGACTTTTGTGTCATCCTTACATAGGAATGTGCAGTACAGATTGAGAGTGTGTTTTTAAATTTGGTTAATTGCATTTTATAGTGTGATGCTTTTGAATGTCTGTACAGACTAAGTGGTATTTATCTTTTGGGGCTGTTATCTTTTGTTTGCGTAAAGGTGCATTCTTCGTTCCATACGTCATCTTCTTTGTGTGCTGCGGCATCCCTGTGTTTTTCCTGGAAACTGCCCTGGGTCAGTTCACCAGTGAAGGAGGCATCACCTGCTGGAGGAAAGTCTGCCCACTGTTTGAGGGTAAGAACATATGCACAATGCACATATCTCCCTATATGTCTCTCAGTTCTAATTATTCCAATAAATAAAATCACTCAAAGATATTCTTTATTTTGCAACACGTTGCCTCGTCAGGTATCGGCTATGCAACCCAGGTGATTGAAGCTCATCTAAACGTGTACTATATAGTCATCCTAGCCTGGGCGATTTTCTACCTCTTCAACTGCTTCACTACTGAGCTGCCTTGGGCTGGATGTGGCCACTACTGGAACACAGGTAGGAGGAGCGACCTGTGTGCACGCACAAGTCTTCATGTACATTACATGTGCATTGTACATTGTGTTTTCATTGTGTTTTCATAGAGAACTGTGTTGACTACTATGGAGAAAATGCTACCAACATCACAAACGCCAATGCAACATCTCCAGTCATTGAGTTCTGGGAGTGAGTACATTTTTATTTCTAATCCTTTTCTCACTTCATCTTCATCTTGCCAGTCGCATTTCTCTCTCCAAACACCCAGTTATGTCAGTAATACTTAAATACTATGTGTTGTGCCAGTTTAATGTCAGTACAGTTTTGTTCAGAGGCTGAGCTGCCGACAGTTCCAGACTGGTTCACAGCTCCCCCCTTAACCTTTCCCCCAATAATTAGTCAGCCCTTTTCATATTTGTGTGTCAGCAGGCCATAGTAGGCCAGCTGTCACACAGCTAGAGCCATGTGTGTGGCAGCGGATCAGGCCTCGGTATTGTGTAATGCTGACCACACTTGCTGTCTCGTTGCCAGTGGCAATGTTTACACAGCTTGATCAAATCTAATTTGGAATCTTCTGATGGTTCATTTCGGAATATATTTGCTATCACCACAGTTACAATTGGAATTGATGTCTGTATTATTCCGTCTAAGTGGGATTCCAGGTTAAATGATGATGAAACTGTTACATTTGAACCAGCAACATAGAGGGAGACAGACATGCTCAACCTACATGTTGTTGGCAGGGGGAGTAACTCACTGAGCCCCGATCAGTATCTGCCAAGACAGACTGCTGTGTTTTGTACCGTATATCCAGCATTAAACAAACAGCTGACATTTACATTCAATGGCCAAATGCTATTTCATAGTAAATAAAAACGTGGAACTTTTGACGGTTAAATAAACATAAAGATCATTTTATACTTTTGATGGCACTGGATGAGTCTGTACAGTGTGTATATATATGTGTGTGTGTGTGTGTGTGTGTGTGTGTGTGTGTGTGTGTGC
>JAFBJQ010000467.1:218827-311506 GCA_016785345.1 Trinectes maculatus | reverse complement strand
GTGTGCGTGCGTGTGTGTGTGTGTGTGTGTGTGTGCGTGTGTGTGTGTGTGTGTACGCATATTAAAAAAATAAAAATATCTAATAGTTGCCCTATAGACATTGCCCTATTGACACAGCCTTTGTCATGTTCATACATAAACATGTAAGCAAGTAGCGGGCAAAAGAAATGCTGCTGAATGAACATAATCAACGTAAAATCAATTTACCTAAACATTAGACCATGGACAAGTGTATTTACACACATTAGTGTTCACATCTTGCCCTTTCGGCTGACCGGGAAGGGACAGGGGGGCTGTGTTGGACCTAGCCGGTGGCCGGCCACCAAGAACATGTCGTGATGATCAATGGGTGGTCAGGAGCCGTGGGGGTGAACTTGGTGGCAAAGATTTGGCAGTGCCACGTAACTCTGTGGCCTCCGAGTCTCGCTTCTTATCCGGCATCAATGCTGTTGACTGGCTGTGCCTCAAACTCAGTAAACAGGAAATTAACTGTTGATTCACCACCACTGACAATACATTATTGATAATTACTGATCAATATTGATAATTACTAAATCATTTGATTGTTGATGTTGAGGCGTGCCCTGACGTCGTCACTTTCACAGCTACAGTTCCTTGGACCTTAGTGCAGTAGGTCTACTGTTTTGCATTGTAATTGTAGGTCTGAAACTTTCATACAGATGGTAAGAAAACTTTCCATGTTTGCTTTTAAAGTATTGCATGGCTGCAATTTAACACAACAAGGACAACAGAGGAGTGTCGGTTAGAGGGAAGGAGGCCTAGTTGTCGCTAGAGCATTTCGCTGAAGTCGATTTATCAAATCGCCTGCCATATACTGATCCATGTCCTCCATGTTATGTTTTTCCTTTTCAGTCAGTGACAGGAAGTAGGTGAACTGGTTGGTGAGGACACATGTATGACTGGGGATTAGGTTATGCTGATGGACAGTGACTGTATGTCACCTCCACCATGTTTCTCTGGACTGGACTTTTAGTGAAGCTCCATTATATAATAGTGCTCCAGCTTTTTCAGCAAGTGCCTACAATAGCTTCTGTTAATGTCACACCACTGAATGAACGAAATGCATTCAGCTTAATTGGAAGTTGCTAACAACTTGCGTTTTCTTTCCAAAACAGGCGCAGAGTACTGAAGATATCAGATGGTATTGAGCACATGGGGGGAATACGCTGGGAGCTGGCCATGTGTCTGGCTCTGGCTTGGTTCATCTGCTACTTCTGCATCTGGAAGGGCCCCAAGTCGACCGGCAAGGTAAGACAGACGAATGCATGTTCACAGTTGTGTGTGTCTGTGTAAGTGTGAATCTTACTGGAGTGAGAGACTCATGTTTGTTCTGCCAGACGGATTTTACACGACGAACTTGTGGAAAGGATGCTGTATGTGTTAGATCACACCATCCGACGCGCGATGCAGGAACTTGCACGTTAACATGTCTTTGCATATACGTGCGCATGCTTTTTTTCATTTTGTGGTGCTGCAAGCTTTTATTTTCTGAATTTTTTTATTTATTGATTTCATTTTTGTCTCACAATGTGAAGCAACCATTTGCTAAAATAGTTTCCCTTCTTGTCCTTAAAAGAACTTCCGCCCTCGTAAGCGGAGAACCCAAGGGTCTGCACCACCCACTTCCACCTTCGCTCCTCACCCTTTCCGTTATAATGTCTGCTTGAAGCTGTCTTTCGGAGGACAGTGTGGAGTCTGCACCTGTGAATCTGCTCTCAGATCCAGTCAATGGGCAGAGCGATAGAGTGAGAAAAACAAGGAAGAAAGAGTAAAGAAAGACAGGGGAGGGCTGTGTGAGGGGGGGAAAAAATTAATGGGTCCACATTCTACATGACGGGGGGGAAAACAACCAGGCAGCAATGCCTATATCTCCGTGAAGTGTCTTTTGTCTGGCGGTGAAGTAAGAGGGGAGAATGCTTCTTCATGGCCGGGCTTTAGCAGCTGGTCCAAGATTGATTCCTGCATTCACTGGGGAAAGGAGAGTGTTCATGAGGAGCATGCAGAGTATATCCTCAGCCTCCACCTCTGCTGCCTCTCTCTCTCTCTCTCTCTCTCTCGCTCGCTCACTCGGGGGCAATAGAGAGGCGCTTTCTTCCCCACAGACCTCGCAGCCCATTCAGCGCCGACTCCGCTAAGCTGTTTGCTTTTGTTGGCGCTGTTTGCCGGGCCATTCTCACGTTGAAGCCCTCCCGTTAGATTTACGGCAGGGGCCAGTCTGACCAGTAAATTTGCGGCCGTTTTAAATGTTTACCCACGGCGAGCAGGAAGCAGCATGCGGAGCATCAGGAGTTCATGGAGAGACTGAATATTGTCCTTTTAGAGATAAAGAGAGAGAGATGTTTAATTCTTTTATTTGAGATTTGTTGTGTGGGAAACGTCATTAAGCCCTATGCTTTCTTATTCTTCGTTAGGATTTAATCAATTTCGATACATTGTATTCAGGGTTGTAACTGTCAGTGATATTTTAGGAACATGCCGTTTAATTTCTAAACATTTCGAAAAGCGTCACATGGCGTTTTCAATCCATCTCTTTGGTCCCCACATTGTAGCAGTGAACGTAACCTTTTTTTTGCGGGTTTGATTAAAGAAGTGCACCGTTTTAAATGCTGCAAGGCCTCCATTCATAAAACTGCTGCTTGAAGTTGCACAGCAGAGCGACGAGTGGATGGATGTGTGTGTAAGTAGTGTGTGCGTCTGTGCATCAGTGTGTGTTTAGTTTGGACGTATGTTAATGGTTCATTTGGGCTGTTTCTGTAGTATGTGCACACCCATTTTTATGTTGTGAATGAAGGGTGTGTGCGTGCGTGTGTGTGTGTGCGCGCGTGTGTGTGTGCGCGTGCGTCAAAGAGAAGCACATTTTCCCACACTGCCAGCATCACTCCTCTGAGCTTCTCCTGTTGAAGAGACGGGGCCAGAGGAGCCTTCTTTTCTTTTCAGCCCCCTGGCCTGGCTCTGTTCTGTTCTGTTCTGTCCTCAATTGGACTTTGACAAAGTGCCAGCAAGCCAGGGGATGTATGTTGCCTGCCTCCGCCTTCCAAGAGGCCAGGATTTTTGTTCAAGGGGTTTCTAAGAGTCTTGAGATGTTAGAGCACAATCCTGCAGATCCTAAATGGCTCAATAAAAAAGGGATTGTTGGTTTGATGGTTTGATAGCAAGTGCTCCAGCTACTGCACAGAAAGTACCATATGCATGGTGTTTACAGTTACTTCGTTGATGGAGGTACATGATACCCTACCAAATGTATATATCTGAATACATGAGTATTGTTATGCCTGATTTGGGGTTGAGTGCTAAAAGTGCTGTCGTCCCCAAAAGTACTATTAGAAATCTAGGATCTATGGCCAGTAATGACCTTGGTATCATACAATTTTCAGGTTAAAAGTTGACTCCAGTTTAGATGACATTTACATGGTGCAGTAGCTCAGGATCTGTTGTCCGCTAAGCTAATTATAAGGAATTGCTATAAATTTGCCAACAGTATATGTGATTGGTTGAGGCAGTCCCGCGCTCCAAAGTCTACAAAATCAAAAAATATAAATCTGTTAAATTCTCTAGTAATTTTCTTTTACTGTTGCTTTTTAAACATTACTGTAAATTATGGCTACAAGTTGTTGGTCCTGTACGACAACCAGAGTGTCAGTTGCAGGCCCTGGTCGCCTATGTCGTTGTCAATCCAATCCAACATTTCTCTGATGATGTGACGTTCTGATATGCATACATCAAAAATATAAATAGAAATATTTGCAGTTTCAAGTATAATATAATATATAATTATAATTAATATAATCTCACTGCAGTTTTTATCTCCTCTCTCACTCTTCTCCGTGGAGCTCTTGTGAGAGCAGACTCTTTTGTTTGGGTGTGTGAGCCTCTCTTCTGACTGGCTTTCTGAATGATGTACAACCAGTGCATGGATTGCAGCCTACTACTGTGTCTTGGTAAATGCAAATGACTAGTTGTGCTGGGGCATCGCAGAGGGTTGGGTATGATAATTTATTACGTCACTGACTTAAGGAAGTGCCGTTGGCTCATTGATAGACAGTTTCTTAATATGAGCTCTGTGCATTTCTCTGTCAATTGAATGCATTAATACCGTCATTACTTATACACGCGTAATGAAAGTTATGTTCTGACAGTTACTTGTTGTCACGTTGTGTTTTTCTGTAACTCATCCATTAAAGCAAACCTCTCAAATCTCTGTCTGTTTGATTTCTGCAGGTTGTGTATGTGACAGCTACCTTTCCCTACTTCATGCTGCTGATCCTGCTAATCAGAGGAGTAACGCTGCCAGGAGCATATGATGGTATCAAGTTCTACCTCTACCCAGACATTTCGCGTCTCTCTGACCCTCAGGTAGGATCTGATGATGTGTATTTGACCTATGGTGGTAAACATGGAAGTGCATACTTCCCATTCTATTCTCATATATATAAAGAAGAAAGAAATAAGTTCTCATGCTCATTGGTTGTGCCACCTGAGTTCATACAAGTATTCATACTGATGCTACTGTGGCTGAATACAGAGTCAGGATTGTCATATCGCGGCTGACACTTCCTGTCCATGATGAGCTCATCAATACATAGAGAGCTTTGATAACCTGGAATGTTTCAGACATCAATATTTAAGTTTCATAGAGGTGGTGCACTAAAATGAATGTCATACAAACAGAGCAGAAGGCTTGACCTCATTTGGAAAAGGAGGATGGCTTGGGTTGCTAGGCAACAGCGCACTAGGAAATGTCATTGGATGGGGTGTCATGACAACATGAATTGAGATAGATGAAGACTTTGAGTGAGAAAGAGACATCAGAGTGGTGCAGATAGATAGAGCAAGAACAAAAAATGCAATTTGGCAACAAAAATATGAATATGAAATTCATTTTGAAAATCAGTTCTCATGAATTATGATTTCTCATAATTGAATTAATTGAAATTAGAAAATGCGCTGGGATTAAAGGACCATGTGCCCAAGTTTAAAAGTTATCCTCTGGGGTTTGTTCTTGGCTTGTTGCTATTGTGGATGAAAAAAAAACCCCACAGTACAGCAGATTCAGTAACCATCCATCTATTAACATTTTAAGAGCATCTCTCTTTTAAGTTGAACAGTTGACACATCACAGCATTGCAATAAGTTTGGGTTTAATTAGTTCACCTCCTCATGCTTCTATTCCCACCCAGTCTGAACACCTGTTATACACTCCGCACAGAAACAGCTGATCCACAGGGCGAGACACCAGGGAGGTGATAACAAGCAAATCTTGTTACCACAGAAATACTTTAAAAATAAATTGCAACTGTACATGCATATGAGCCCAGCATGTTGAATTGTCTGTTATTACAAAATCCTCCATCCCACAACTCCAGACTACTGCTGCTCCAGTACACTGCAGGCCGCAATCTAAAGTGATACAGTTCTTCAGAGTCTGCAGCTGTTGCAATCTGCAATGGCTGTAAAATAAAATGATTGTCGCATCTGTGACTGTAGTAAAGTAAATGAACAGTGTGGTGAAGAAGTGAGAAAAAAAGAGGGGGAGTGAACATAAAGGACACAAACAGAGGCACAAAGAGGCTGAAGTGGGGCGATAAAGAAGCGCTGCTCTTTAGCAGAGGAAGACATTACTTCTGACACCAGTGTTAAATTAGCTTCCTCCACCAGCACAATCGCTGCTCTGTTCTGTCCAGTGGTCTGTGTGTGTGTGTGTGTGTGTGTCTGTGCACGCGTGTGTGTGCACGCGTGTGTGTGTGTGTACTCGTTTTACACCCCTGAACTTCATCATGCCTCCTGTTTTCTCCCACACTCCTCATTCATCACAGTTAGCTTCACACCTGGAAATGCACTTTGCCTGTTTTCTTCGGCTTTGTTGTTGTCAAACTTTCCCGCAGCAGCAACAGCCAGGGCGTTGTTGTCTGGTATCCTCATAGTGTGACAGCGAACATCACCATAACATTATAATTCAATCAGTCAAGAATATAGACCATAGGTGATGCTCCGTCGTTATATGATAACACTGATAATACACTAATAAAACACTGCAACAACATTTTGTTAAAAAAAGTTTCTATTCAAGTACAGGGGGTCCTTGAGTTACGTCGGAGATCCGTTCCTGAGAATGTGTCGAAACCGAATTTCGACGTAGGTCGGACCATACATTCATTGTGCCATTGTGCATACATTGTGCCACCAGATGTCGCCATAACACCAACACTACGCTAAAATAAGAGTTTATTATGGTGAATTGCCTTTTTTGTCCCTCTTGACACACCGTTGGGGTTGAGATCACAAGTGTAATGAGCATTTCCTTTAGATTTCTGATATCAACCGTGTAGACCCTGTGTTGTGAATAAACCTACGGTATTGCCACGATCCCGAACGCATATGTGTCCCCCCCCCGCCCCCCTGCCATTTCACATAAGTAAACGCAGCTGTGGAGGTGTTGAAGAGCCGGCAGGCGCGCTGAGAGACACAGAGAGCGCTCACCAACTAGTTCCCGTGTGAAGTCTGTGGTGAATTGCCTTTTGTCACTGTAGGGGTTGATGTCGCAAGTGTAATGAGCATTTCCTTTAGATTTCTGATATCAACCGTGTAGACCCTGTGTAGTGAATAAACCTACGGTATCGCCACGATCCCGAACGCATCTGTGTCCGTGTGCATCTCCTTACCGGCTGCCGCTGCCCCCCCCCTCCCTCTGCCGGCCGGCCGGCCAGCCATTTCACATAAGTAAACACAGCTGTGGAGGTGTTGGAGAGCCGGCAGGCGCGCTGAGAGACACAGAGAGCGCTCACCAACTAGTTCCCGTGTGAAGTCTGTACGTATTTACGGGGCAAACTGCTTAAGCCGAAACAAGGAAGTTCACGGGAGATGTGTCGTAACCACGAAAACGACGTAATTCGTGACCGACGTAACTCGAGGACCCCCTGTATTCATACTTGAATAGAAACTGATAGTTGTATTTGAGTAAAATACGAGTTAAGGATTTGTTACATCCAAGATTGAACTTCCCCATGGAAGTTCTCGCGCCATTGCAAGAAGACTATCTTACCACCAATGACATCCAGCTTTCACACAGTAGAAACGTTTCCTGGAGCCACAGTCTCAACATAACCAAACACAAGTCGGCCAAATTAGGCACAACATCAACAAGTGATTCTCTCCGAGCCTGGGCCTTTAAGGTTTCGCTGCGCTGCGCGGCTATCAGCCGAGGGCGAACTAAAGGGAACATTAATGAACATTAGGGGAGAAAGGCCTGTTCTTCCACAGGAACAGTCCTGTGTTTGTGAGGTCACAGAAGTTACCGTGGTTACTCCCAGGAGGGAGCGAAGACCGTGCATTTGTTAATTGTTCCTCAGTGGGGAAATGAGATTAGTGGCTGAATGGTGATGTGAGAGAGTTTTCAAAGAGCCATGCTGCATTAAGTTTGAATTTGCGAGCACCCCATGCTATCCCGTGGGCTCTAGGATCCCGCGCTGCACGACAAACTAGCTTCATAATGCACATTTTACTGCCGTCTCTACATGTGTAAATCCCCATGAATACAACTGGTCCCTAAATACATTATGGGGAGGGGAAATCAAAAACACACATTATGCACTTCAATCCAAACAATGTAACATTTTATTGTTAACCTACCCACAATGCAGTGGTGAAATGTAAAAATGTGTAAATGTACATATTGTTCCAGCATATTGATTTACTCTCAGTTCAGCTGATTAAGCTAATAATTGGGTTAATTGGGTTTTTGGGTCAAAACCTAAAAATCTTTTTAAAAAATTGTAATGGTACCTCATCCAGTATCTGGTAGAATACTTCATAGTTGACCAAAGTAGTGGACAGACTGTGGTATAATGATTGCATTGACACAGGCATGTCATGGGTGAGACTAGAGTAAAAAAGCAATTCACTTGAATGGTTTTCTATGGAAATTGTTTAAAAATTGTTCATATTATGTTCTGTGAATTATTGTCTATCTATTAATTATCAAGAATAAGGCTGAACAATTTGACCTCAAATGAAAAAATTCAATTAAACTCTCCACTATGTCAGTCGACTGGCAATAATGCTCTGATTTGGACGAACAACAACAACAAGTAAATCCATAGAGGCCTGCTGTTAATCTCCCCCAAACAGTCTAAAGTGAGGAAGTTAGTGAAACGTAATATGAATATTTTGGAACTGGAGGACTTTGCAGCTACTTTTAGGAAGTCAATCCATGATTCATGCTGCTCCTCGGCATGTCTCTCAGAGGGAGAGGATAGTCATTGAGCTGAGCCATAATTTCATTACAAAGTCACGGAGATGATGAAAATCAGGTGGACGAGGGGGTAACAAAAGAAATGTGGGGTTTCATTAGACCAGATATAAAGTCACCTCTTGCCGTAGCATGGTAATCTGTCTAAACGGGGAAGCCTCTCCTATTCATTCAAATTCTAATTAATTACAAAAAACACACAAATCATTTTTATCATCAATTACAATATAGGATTAATGAAGTGGAAATTAAGATGGTAAAATGGATTCAGAGCGTGACAAACAATCAGATTATTATTGGTCTCTACTTTGAATACATAGTCTTTTCTATTTAGAGCACAATACCTAAAAATAAACTAAAAAGGAGTCAGGGAGGGATCAAACAGTATGATATGACCCACACAGTCACCAGATCTCAACCCAGTAAAACGCTGTTAAGAGAACTGTAGTATACTATGTCCGCTGGGTAATGTTTATTTCAGATACTCTGAGAATAGTGTTGTATAGTCACTCATTAATCTGTACATGTGTGCCACGTTTACATCAGGTATGGGTGGATGCAGGGACCCAAATCTTCTTCTCCTACGCCATCTGCTTGGGCTGTCTCACTGCACTGGGAAGTTACAATTCCTACAACAATAACTGCTACAGGTAAGAGGAACGTTTGTTGGATGACGATAAAATCCATCAGCTGAAATTATGGTAAAGGGTTGTTTTTCATGTCACTGTATACATGCTGTTTGAAACCAGTGATTATCTTCATCACAGCTGTGTTGTTCGTAGTTCTTAACAACAGTGACAGGTGAGGTCTGTCTCTCTCTGTCTTGCTCCTCAGGGACTGCATCATGCTCTGTTGTCTGAACAGCGGCACCAGCTTCATGGCAGGTTTTGCTATCTTCTCTGTGCTGGGCTTCATGGCCTATGAGCAGAATGTTCCCATAGAGGCTGTGGCAGAATCTGGTGAGGAAATAAAACAGAAACAGAATTAATTAAAAAAAAAAAAAAGATTAATATTATTTATGAAGTAAAAATTAAAAATATATATTTAAGCACCAGCTTAAAGAAATGTGACTGTACACTGGAACTGAAGCAGCAGACAAAAGGTGGCCTGTGTGTATCTTTGCACTTTCACCCACCATATTCTGTGGAAATGGATAAATATAGTTATATAAGTCTGCACACTTTACCCAGGCTCTCAGACCACCACTGCATGTTTTATTCAACTCGGTCTGAATGTTTTATAGACAGGGGTAAGAGATTTCAAATGTTTGTCTTGTGTGAGGACAGGGCTTAATGTTTCAGATGATGCTTTTCTGAGAGCATGTCCATCTCATCTCATCTCATCTCATCTCATCTCATCTCATCTCATCTCATCTCATCTCATCTCATCTCATCTCATCTCATCTCATCTCATCTCATCTCATCTCACATCCTGAGACAAGGCAGTTCTTCTTCTCTGCTCTGATGTTTGCAGCTCTGTTTGACCATGTGCTCTGAGAAGAGCAAGGTAAACACGCTGTAGGACTGACCACATAAAAAGCAGGCCAAAGATGATCATAGAGTAACATGCAAAAATATAAAGGACAAAGCTAAGAGAGTAGTGTATTAATGTCTGGGACAACAGTAGAGTCTAACGTGTGCCTTTATCCACTTGACACAAACATCACAAAAAACACTGAAGAAGCTCATCTCATCTCATCTCATCTCATCTCATCTCATCTCATCTCATCTCATCTCATCTCATCTCATCTCATCTCATCTCATCTCATCTCATCTCATCTCATCTCATCTCATCTCATCTCATCTCATCTCATCTCATCTCATCTCATCTCATCTCATCTCATCTCATCTCATCTCATCTCATCTCATCTCATCTCATCTCATCTCATCTCATCTCATCTCATCTCATCTCATCTCATCTCATCTCATCTCATCTCATCTCATCTCATCTCATCTCATCTCATCTCCTGAGACAAGGCAGTTCTTCTTCTCTGCTCTGATGTTTGCAGCTCTGTTTGACCATGTGCTCTGAGAAGAGCAAGGTAAACACACTGTAGGACTGACCACATAAAAAGCAGGCCAAAGATGATCATAGAATAACATGCAATAATATAAAGAACAAAGCTAAGAGAGTAGTGTATTAATGTGTGGGACAACAGTAGAGTCTAACGTGTGCCTTTATCCACTTGACACAAACATCACAAAAAACACTGAAGAAGCTTTAATAGGCTTTAAAGTCTAGTCTTACTGCTATAGTGTTTCTGTTGTGGAAAAGTGTCACTTGTTTAATGACACTCCTGCCTCTGGCTTTTTGTGATGCAGGTCCTGGTCTTGCATTTATTGCATACCCTAAGGCTGTTACGATGATGCCTCTGTCTCCACTGTGGGCTTGTCTCTTCTTCATGATGCTCATCTTTCTTGGCTTGGACAGCCAGGTGAGACCTGCTCGAGATGATGATACTATAAAGTTCTAGGTTACACCTTTTGGGTGAAGTAAATAAATGGAGGAACGGCAGAGGGATGAGATGATGCTTGAGCATGTGTGTCAATTCCTCGTGGTCAGATGTGAAATATTTCATGAGAAAACACTCCCTGTTCTGCTGCACTGCACTAACTCTGAGATGTTTGTCTCTAAGAGATGCACTGACTGTTAACATTCCATCATGCATATGGAGGCTATCTGCACATACATTATAGAAAGTCACTTTGGACAAAAGCAAAATATGATTTATTTTTATCCAGCTGTATTGATGGCACCTTTGCTCATATTTATAATTAAAAACACTCCTTTTTTTTGGAAATGAAATGTATGCTCTCGTTCCAGTTTGTCTGTGTGGAGAGTTTAGTGACTGCCGTGGTGGACCTGTACCCAGAGACCTTCAGGAGAGGTTACCGCAGAGAGCTGCTGATACTTGGGATGTCTATAGTCTCTTTTTTCATAGGTCTCATCATGTGTACAGAGGTGAGGCTCGGCTATAATTCAGTAACATGTGACACATCATGTGCAGGGATTCTTGTAGGCTGCTAAGAGTGTTAAGCATAAGTTGCTGTGATCGGTCTTTGAAATCATGTTTTCATTTCTATGTGGACATTTCACCATCATCATCATCATCATCGTCGTCAATGCCACTATTACCTTTACACTGCTCATCATCGTATGAGGAGTCTGAGATGAAATCCAGTCAGGTACATCGTAGATGAAGGTTCAGGTTCAGTCCCCCAGTGACCTTCTCCTCAAGGTCCACAGACGTGTTCTCCATCGAGAACATCTTATGACACTGCACTACTTCTACTGTGCTTTTAAGAGCTGTCATCTTAGTGCAGTTATAATGGCCCTCTCACAGTGTGAAGCTCTTTTGTCCACTAAAAGCTTTTCATCTCTCCATACACTGCAGTCCATGTACCCCATGTACCCCCCCCCCCCCCACCCCCACTCTATAAACACACTGTACTTTTCTCCAATTTCCCATAATGGCCATGGATCTTTAATGCAATATTAATTTTAATTTGGTATTTTTTATCTGATTTATTTTTTTTTTATTTTATTTTGCCCAATCTCATACCTGTCACCATGACATGAGGATCATCCATTTGTCCTCGGATTTCACTCATCGCCCACCACATGCACTCCAGACTTCATTCCCCTCTTCCACTAAAAATTCCACCATTAATCAGATGTGACAAGGAGCACAGATTAGCATTTTATATACAGGTCAAAAGGTCTTGTCAGACTTTCGTAGGATACGTGGCTGAAACACAGACATACACAGTTAGTTAAACTTTTTAATGGTGTTTTTTTTATTCCGCTTCAGTGCTATGACATAACCTTGCTCATTCGAAATGTTATTTATAATGGCCCTTTAAGTGGAGGTAGGAATAAGAGCGGATAAGTTGTCTTGAGTGGTAGGAGGGTCAGAGTACTGCCGTGCTGTAACAAAGAAAACCGTTGGAAGAGTAGTTTGACATTTTGAGAGTATCGCATGTTCACTCAGTCTGCGCAGATCACTCCTTCATGCATCATCTAATTCAAAGCTATGTCTTAAAAAAACCTAACTATAAAACTCTATAACCGGGCAGATAACCAAACATAAAAAAAATAAGTCATCAAGTTTTACATACATGTGTCAGACCCACACAAGAAACAGTTGCATGTTATCAGGTCAAATAGCTATTTTAAGCTGAACACCAATAAAAAAAATAGTTTTAAATAGCATAATGCATAGATGTTTTATCAACCTTATTCTGATGGGAGGCCTTGAGGCACTGACCTATGGTGATCTTTGGGACAAATTGTCATTTTTTTGAGTGTCATCAATCTCTGACATTCTAAATGAAGCACACCTGATCCACTTCATCTTTCATCGTACCCGGCTGAGTGATGCTTGTATGTGGCTGTGGCAGAGAACTGACACCCGTCTTGTTCTATCAGGGAGGGATGTACGTCTTCCAGCTGTTTGACGCGTACGCCGCCAGCGGGATGTGTTTGCTGTTTGTGGCCATATTTGAGTCCATATGTATCGGCTGGGTGTACGGTAAGAGAGGCTTTTGGAAAAAACACACACAAAAAAAACTCAACTCTCAAAGCAGCTTTGGTCGTTTTTCACATCTCACCCTTGTCATTTCAGATGTTTTGCTTTTCATCAACCGAACAACTGAGACACAACATAAAAAAAAACAGACCAACATACCTCCAATATTCTTGCTGCAAAAATATTTCTTCTCTGCCCCCTGCTGGAGAGTGGTCTGAAACACAATATTGTGGCATACAGTAGCAGTGTGAAAGCAAACATTGCGTCTTGCCAGACCCTAACTACAGAAATAGAATATTAATAACAAACACAGTCATAGAAATAAAATTCAGTATGATATGAAGTCTTGAGATTAAAGTCTCTCTATATGTCTATATCCACATCTGCAGTAATCAGCAGCTCTGTTCCCACAGCCAAACGCTGCAGAGAAACATCCATCATGTCCACCATTATTTTGATGATCCATTCAGAAACGTTCAGTGACACTGGGTTTTAATTTCAGGCAGTGACAGATTTTACCTAAACATCGAGGACATGATCGGTTACAAACCCGTCTTCTTCATCAAATGGTGCTGGATGATCCTGACCCCGGGCATCTGTGCCGTGAGTCCATTGCAGACACACAATCAACATCAGCAGACGACCGATCATGTAGCTGATCGCAATAGGGATGATGAAGAAAACGCACATTCGAAACAATGCTCCTCTTAACAGTTTTAAGAATTTTGGTGTTTTGTATTTTAATTGAATCGAGAGAAACTGTATTTTAATTGAACTAGAGAAACTACTACATAGTGTGCATGTGTTCATTTAACAACTGGGTTGGATTTTCTTTTTTTTTTGACATGAATGATACATGATCCATACTGACCCTGTAATTCAGTATCATCATTTTGATCTCACCGCATAAATTATGCATATTCAAACAAAACGCCATTTTTGTCTGCCATAGGGAATTTTCCTGTTTTTCCTGATTAAATACAAACCGCTGAAATACAACAACGTGTACACCTACCCGGACTGGGGCTACGGCATCGGCTGGTTCATGGCCATGTCCTCGATGGTCTGCATCCCTCTGGGGATTATCTGGATGATCTGGAAGACTCCTGGCACCTTCTCTGAGGTAAAACACACATTTCTGACTCCAAATATGAGAACACGTTATACAGGAATGGTACGTAGTTGGAGAAACTCTCCTTTTTGTGTTTATGGCAGTTGACTTTTATTGAAACCCCTGTAGTAGAAAATATAATAAATAGATACGGGGTTTTTTTCTGAAACAGTCTTTCGCAATCAAAAACAAATATTGTCTAAGTTAAAGTTACATAGTTAAATCAGTGATGATTTTGTATTACAGCAGCACTAAACTCATTTGTCGTCAACCAAACGCTTATTGGCTCAGACATGTTTATGTTTGATTACATTATTTGACACTGCATCTTATCATATACGGAACTTGTATTGGCTTAATGCTGCTATCAGAAATGGCATTGTTGTTGGAGAATGAGACTCGACCTCTTTTGCCACTCCCTGTGCAGAGAATGAAGAAGCTGACGACACCCAGTCCCGATCTGAAGATGAGAGGGAAACTCGCCGCCCTCAGTCCTTATGCTACCAACGATGCAAAGCTTAAGGTTGATGGGAAAATCTCCACCATCTCAGAGAAGGAGACGCATTTCTAACCAACTGACCCCCCCGACCCCGACCCCCACCCCCACCCCCGCCACGAGTGACCGAGCAAGCTGCCTGTCATCCTGAAAAGAAGTCCAACTGCTGACAACTACAGCGACGACTATAAGTATCCACCGCAACACAGAACAGGAAGTGAAACAAGTGACTCGGGAGTGTGTGTTTTTTTTGTTTTGTAAAAAAGAAAAAAGAAAAAAAGGAAAGGTTATCTCACGCGTATGTAGTCGGCTTCTGTTTCGCACAAACTCGGAATAACACGTTTGTTGTCTTTGTTTAATACCGTGACTAAAGGAGCTATTTCTTTCTTTTCTAACATTAGTCTTATACAGTGGGTTTGTTGACATGCAAACACATGCTTCGAACTTGTCCTGGTACCAAGTCAGTACTGGTCGCACGAGTGGTTTGTGCCTTTAGAACAATGCCAGTGTGTTGTGTTGTGTAAAGGCTTACACCGTATATTTGTCGGCAAAGTGCTGTGCTTCTCTATGTGGTACCAGGTACCTGAATGTCACTATCTAACCATATAGCAGCTTGGGGACCATTCTCCATAGTTCAGTGTGTTAAGTGAGGATACAGCAGCATGTTTTAGTAGTGAGGCTATAGGAGGGCACCAGATCCCACAGAAAGCAAAACCTGGACGTTATCTGAACCAGCCGTGACAGTAAAGGTCTCGGATCCTTCTTAAGCCTTCAGTCACTCTTGTTTACTTGAATTCGGTGTTGTTGCTTAGCAACATAGGCAAAAACTCTCGCTTATGGAATGTCATAGAATGATATTAATAGGTTATTCTTCATCATGTTACGTTTTTTTTTTGTTTTTTTCCCCATGGCACTGCTCTTTCTAAAGAGATGTCGCTCCTTTGGTTTATATCAGTTATTAAGGAGAAAGGAAAACATTTTGACGTCTGATAGGTTTGAGTTGAGAGTCTGTACATGGCTACACATAGCAGTGAGTGACTCGCAGGCTGAGTCTGAAACACACCTCTCTCATATAGTTCATATAAGTCGCGGATATCTGTCATTTCACCGTCATCACGCCGGGTGTCACACAGACTGACAGAGACACGCACTTCCGCCCCTGCTTTTTTTTCCCCCATCAGATGAGCTTTTCAAAACCCATCTGTCTTTTTGTTTCCACTCTTTTCCCCCATCTCTCTTTTCTCCCCACATGGAATCTCTGCTTGTCCACCACTTCCCACTTTTCACTTTCACTATTTTTATCGCACACCTCCACTTGATTAGTGTTTCCGTGACCTTTCTCCTGACACCGTCGAGTCCGGGTCCCAGCGGGAGGGAGAGCACACTCTGTCCCCGTCATTTCCTTAACTGCGGTAAGAGACAATGAGCCGGTCTTTTTGTCCAGATCAATCTCAGTCCATTACAGCCTCATCTGATCAGCACTGGAATTCATCTGAGCCCCTGCACCCCTCTTCTCGCTTTGTGCGACCTTCTCGCTTCCCTTCCTTCCTTTCCGTCGTCCTTATTTCCTGATGAAAGGAGGAGAGCATCTGAGGGGTTCGAACTCGAAACATATCTCTTCACAGTTTTTTTTTTCAGGAGGAGGCACAAAAGGCAGGGGAAGTAATAAGGAATTGATGAGCTGAGGAAGTGCGTGACCGAGCAAGTAATGAGGGAAACCGAGGAAGTGTTTGGTGACTGAAGCCCCTCCTGTCTCAGCTGCGGCGTCCTCTTTAACGTGCGATTGGTCCCTCTGGCGTGGTTGCATCATGACATTATCACCTCCTCACTGAGGCTTGTGCAAGTTGATAGTTGTATGCGTCGGAAGTTGTCGCCTGCTGTTTAACACTGATCGTGTTGTATATTTTTACATCTCTCTTTAGAAATCTGTGGTGTATGTCTTGACATGAAAAAAAAAACACGTTTAAAACGAATCGATGTAATAAAAGGAATTGTGTTTCCTCTGTGTTTGACTTTTGATATGCCGCTCAAATGATCTTGTTATAGAAACATAATGAAAGGTGGTGTTGTCACTGTTCTATGCTGTCCTACACACGTTTTGGTATTCACGGGACACGTGAACTGTCTGCTTACTCATTTTTAAGAATAAATATTAAAAGGGAAAACTGAGCGAAGACGGCATTGTTTTTGTTTTTACTTTATTTAACTTAACCTTACCATCACTTGCCATCTTGCCATCTTACCGTGCTGTTAAGCTACAAATGAAGAAATGCTTTTGGACACTGACATTTCCTTCTAAACCCCTTCTAAAAGACTGAATGACAGTTTTGATGATAAACTTCACAGTTATAATGATATGATGATGATATGAGATAAGAAATTATGGCATTTTGCCAAGGCTAATGCCGCAACTGGATCATCTCACACAGTTACATGATATAGAGTTAGGCAAAAAGTATATATATAAAATATATATATACAAGTATATATTGAATATACAGTATATGCAGAAAATAATGTGAGGATGTAAAAGCCAAATGACTCAATGATCCATAAGTCAATATAAAAAGTTTTTAAATGTTATTTTAAACCATTCATTATTATTATTATTATTATCAAGGAACTGATGGGGTTTTTAATAGAATAAAATTAAATATAGAACATGATTGTAAATTATACTGGTAAGATTCATCATTGTTGTCATTTTTGAGGTTAAACACATCTTCCTGATTACACCTCCTGTTTGGCTGTGAACAAGCACTTAAGATTGTTGACATTCTCAAAATATTTGTTGCTTTCCTTTATGAATGAGCCTTAAAAAATTTTTAATGATCTTTGGTTTGCTGGAAGGTGTGTGTGTGTTTGTTTGTTTGTGTGTGTGTGTGCACGCGCGCCTGTGTGGTCATCAGTCTCTCTCAAATGCCAGTGATTTACCTTCCATTTTCTTTTGTCCCTTTACCGAGATAAGCTTTGTCTAAAGCCTTTATCTGACACAGTGTTGTTGGCTGACTGACATGAGCAGTACACATGATGAAAAAAATCCTTCTATGCCTTTAATGAGCAAAAATATTTGACTACAGACAGTTAGCAAATTAAGAGGGAAGTGTAAACATGTTTCCTGTAAGCGACACAACACAAACTTGCAGCTGAAGAGTTAGCTTCGGATCACACATTTCAAAATGCTATTTTTGAACATTAAGCAAAATAAGTAAAAATCTAACAAACGCACATTTAATAGTTTTTTTGTTTTTTTAAACTAAATGTTACCATTAACTTTGTTTGTTGTTTGGTATTGGAAACTTTGTTCTGCTACAAACGGGGCCTTTGAGAGTGCAAACAAAAGAAGCTTAACATGAATGCAGATTTACATAAATGATGTAGACACAGAGTGAAACAGATGCTGTAAGACAGAAGAGCAAACATGAGACAGATAGTGAGAGAGAGAGAGAGGAAAAGAGAGAAGCTGCATTCTTCCCCGAGGTTCTGAAGACAGCAGAGCAGATTAGTTGACTCACGCACTGTGCACTGGGGCAGCGCTTCAAGACAGAGCCAAGATAGAAACGCACCGCACCAAAAGTCAACCTTGCCTGAAGACCATGGCAACCTAGATTCTTACACTGATCTTTGGATAAAGGGGAAAACATGCAAAAAAATAAAAAAAAAAAAAATTCACTTGATGATCTCTCAGAGAGATCACATGCAAATTCATTTCAAAGCCAACCATTTATCCACAGTCCCACAGCAATCAAGCTTCCATAACAGTTGGTTTAGCGTTATTGGTGTATCTTTTACAGATATTTGATCAAATCATGACCAAAAATAAACTTCCTGCTTAGACACGGGTGCAGCTACAAGTTGTTTTAAGTGCACGTTTACTCTTTTTATTTATGTTATGACCTGTGAGTATGTAATGTTACAACATGTGCAGGAATAAGGCAGGAGTTCCTAATGAGAAGTTTCATATCCTGCATACTGCCTAACATGAAACTGGGGTTGTTCTTTCAGTTTCAGCAGGGGGCAGCAAATCCCAAACTACCACAGCTGAAAACACTATGGGGAAGAGATGGGCCACATCCGGCCCGCAGCACTATTTAATCCATGTTGTTAAACATTAACAACACTCCAATAATACATTTAAATTGGTAGTATTCAATTCTTATTCATTTTTTCCTGTGATACTTAATTGGTACCACCAGGAGGCGCATCGCAATTTCGCCAGGTCACTCTTCTTCTCTTGACCTGATGACCCTTCACCTGATGGGCAAAAGTTAGCGGAAGTTCGACAGCGCGTGTCGAGTTGTCAACAAACAGCGGTCTGTGAAACACTGGGGAAAGTGTGTGGAAGAGTGCAGGAGCTCAGAGGTGAAGTTGGGTCGTGTTTGGTGTTAATGGCGGAAGCTGGTGATTTTAACGAGCTGAAAGACGTTGTCACATTCTCTTTGTGATGTGACCGTGGACATATTAGCGCACGCGACTGAGCTGAACGTGAAGCTACAAGCTAAAGATCAGTTTGTACAGAAAACGTATTCAAACGTAAAAACCTCCAAGCTGAAATGGGCTTTGTTGTCAAATCAAACTACAAAACAAAGCAATACAGACAATTGCTGGACAATTCTGTCGTCGGGTCTCTTATTTTGAAATGTTTGAGACGTCATGTCCCCTGTCATTGGAAGATGAAACATAAGAATTATTATTGGAGCTGATTGATCTCCAGTCTGACTTTGTCTTAAAGGACAATTTCAACTCTTCTCCAAACTGGATACGTTTTATTCCTCAATGGATGAGACAGAGTTTTCAAACATCCACCAGCTGCCACAGACAGAAGATGTTGTGTTATTGGACTGTACTTGTGTGTGATGAACATAAACACAACAGGCCACAGAGTCCAGCTGACTGACGAACACCTGAACGATCCTGTGGACTTCCACAACAAAAATGGCACCAGAGTTTGACGCGCTGTGACCGACAACACTGTCTCCATTAAATCCATCAATGGTGAGTTGTTTTTATTTATTGATGAGTTTGTGGGAGAAAAAGTGGGGAAATGGAAATAGATAAATAATGGTCTGGCCTGGTGGTCAGTTTTAAAAACCAACAAAACCTTTGCGCTTCTGTTTGTGCACAACCCCTGCTGTATGTAACCACGTATGTTTTTGTGAAACATAAAAACATGCGTTCATGCATTTCATTTTTTTGTGTGTGTGTGTGTGTTTTCTGCTCGCAACATTTCAGTTCATTTGTGTGTGTCTGCATATCAAATGAATGAATGGTTTGCACACCCACATCACCTGACATGACATTGTATGATGGTAGGTATATGTTGTCCTTGCACGATAGATGCTGACAGCCTTCTCTCCCCATGTAAAGCACATGAAATATGCCAAGCTGATGTCTTTGCACATGCATGTATGCGTATATGCTCATGAGGCATTTCCTGCAGGTGTTGGCTCCACTGGGTGTATGAATACCCAATGACTGCCTAACGTATCACAGGCACACAACCTTGTCAAAACAAAGTGAGAGATACATGGAAATTGGATGGCCAGTGGAAGGGAGATGGATAGTTAAAGTGAAAAAGGGGAAAAAAGGGGGAAAGAAGAGAATGGGAAGAGGAAATGGAGAGGGATTGGGCGTGAGTGAGAGTAATCTTATGTGTAATGAAAGGCGGCAACAGAGAAAATGGTTTCTGTGCCTCGTGAGAAAGAAAGTGAAGAGGCCGGGCAGAAAAGGGTAACAATGTTCACTGGAATTACCAGACACTGCCCTCAATAGCAGCTGAGAAGAAATGCCTGCATCCCACACTGATTAATGACGAGAATATCAAATAAATGTATATATATCTATTATATATGTATATCTATTAGTTCATTTTTTGGGGGAAATCATCGTAAACTAATTGTAAATATTGTTTTGTCTGACACTTGCAAACAGTTAAAAAACTACCATCAGCTATAAATACTCACAGGAGATACACAACCAAACATGAAAGTGGGCCATGAGAGAATTAAGAACGGACCCCAAATAATTCTGGAAAATCTGACTTGAAAGAGCAGTTGCAGTATATTTCTCTATAGCTGCCACAGAAAGCAGCTCTGAAGAAACATTAATATTTATCAGGACCAGCTCAGGCAACCAGATCAAAACAGAAATGCAGGAAGTAGTCCAAAAGCATGATACTACAGGAGATGTTGACAAAGATAAACACACACATACACACAAACACACAAAAGACTGCCTGTCATTCTGTTTTACAAAATAAATAAATCAGCAATTCAACCAGCAAATCAATAAATCAAACAATCATTTTACTCATTCCAGCTTGACACCAGATCACTTTTTTATTGAATGGCACCAGGCATTCTCTGCTCCGGAACCATGTAAGTGCTCAGACGCAGTGTACTGAAATGCATTCAGATAATTACACTTTTCTTTCATTCACTTGTCCTTTGCTGTACTTGTTCCATAATTGACACATTCATTTCCACTGACATTATACAGAGTCAATGAAAAGCTATTACATAGCATGGTGAACCCTGACCCACATGTCAACACGTTCTCTCTATAATGACACTACAGCACACATTAGCATTGTGTGTGTGTTTGTATGTGTGTGTGTGTGTGTGCGTGCAAGTGCAGGTCTTTTTCCGGTTGTGAGGACAAACCTTAGTTCAAAACTAATGAGATATATGCATCATTACCATTACCAGGATCTTAGGTGTTACGGGGAAGTGTTTGTTATTAACCACAGGGATAATCCAGTGACAGGAATTGGCAATATTTCATTTTGTGTTTTATTGATACAGATCAACCCTTGATTATGAAAAAAATGAACAAACACACACATTTTGTTCTTCCATTCTTTTTCATATCCATATCTCTGCTGTGTTTTTGTCCTCACTGATTCATAATTTAATATGGATTGCTGTTAAAAAAAAACAGGGCTCTATATTACTATGTATTCAGCTAACGTGGATGAATAATAGTGAAATGGGCAAGCGACTGTTGTTAAAGGTCATTTTTAACTGTGAATGTTGGACGGAGGAAATTAAGACAGGTCAGAACAAGCTTGACTTGAGGGCTGAGCATTGTTTTTTCATGCCCGGTTGAAACCTTCTAAATTTGTTAGTATGTGCCATTCAAAGGTTTTCATCGCCCATAAACACAGAATTCTTGTGCTTGATCCTGTGCGATTCGTTACACAATAAATACTGAGTGACACTGAAGAAATGAAATGAAATGATGGTTCCAGGCATGAAATGTAATCGGGACAATGCCTGTTTGTTCTTGTTTGTGATTATGAATTTGTTCACTATATACTCCATCTATTGTTGGTTTGTATCTATTTGTAGACCATAAACACACACATATAGTGTGTTTATGTGTTTGCTTAGTGGAATGCATGTGTGGTCTATACCCAGTGGGTAGGCCTTGTGTTGCAGGGCTCTACAGTAATGTGTTTTGGCAGCTGTGTAATTTCTGTCAATTTATCCCTGACCTTGGAAAAGTCTTCTTCTGCAGTGCAGGTGTCATTTGTAAGAAGCATCACACACACACACACACACAAATACAAACTGTCAAACAGAAACAACAATTTAATGAACAAAGCTAGTCAGTTTAACTCAACACAAATATTAAAATATATACAGTATGTACGTATAACACTTGGCATGTGAACATCTACATCAACCCCACTACCGCCACCTCCACCCACCATACAAACATGTTCACGCACACATGCACCAACCCGGTGTTAGTAGGTCAAGTCACCATTAAGAGACCAACCAGTGACAATGTTTCTAATTTCGCTGACTGGTTGAATGGGTCAGTAATTAAATGGGACACCACAGTATTTTCATGAAGGCACATGATAGCAGCCTTTGATACGATCTGTTTAATGAACTCATTTGAATGAATCATCACTAATCATTGCGTGTGTGTCTGAATTTGGTATCAATGTATGTTTTAGATTATAAACAGTTTTTGTGGGGATACTGGGTTCTCAGTACTGAAAAGTACTGTGGCCTCTGTTTTGTAAAGATGTTTTTAGCACTAGAGAAACATGTCGTTTTGAGCACTGTGACTTGAATCGTGATTATCGTACTGCTTTCACACTCTCTGGTTGTTGATGTTCCTGTCCTCTCAACTTAACACATCTTTCTGTTACTGATCATAAAAATACAGCCAATACCCTCTTACCACCATTATCACACCTCTCACTGCTCATACATATTAAGCTAGACAGTTGAGTGCTGTGTAACCTTGTATGATATACACACACTTCTACATGTTCCATGTGTACTGGTTTTCACAGGAAGTTTTACAACTCATTTTAGTCATTTTTACTGCTCTAATGATTTTTCTTAATGGTGCTTCTTATGTTCCATTATCCAACCGCCAAAGGAGCATAAAGGAGCCGTGCACTGATTTTCAAGTCTTTTTAGTCCCAAGTGTTGACAAGCCCAGGGCAACATGAAACACCTTATTTTGGTATGACTGGCAACATAAAAACAAGGCACGGTGAGGTTTGTCATTATGCTTTGAGCCCTTTGTAGATGTATTGTTTGTGATGTCACGAAACCAATGAGCCTCATTGGCGATGGCTTAAGTGAGCATAGAGAGAGACAGCGTTGGTGAGAGAGGGAGAGAGAGATACAATCTGTCCAGAAACACCTCTGGCCATTCTAAAATGAAACTCCTCATCATGGCTGTGACCTCTTGTCCCCATTGTAAAGCGCTGGATAATTGAGGTTAACAGTAATTTGACCTTTGAAGCATCGGTGTGGCTTCTGTTGGAACGTTGCCTACGAAACTGTAAATATGTTTAAAAAACAAACGCCACCTTTTAAATATTCTTATCTTCAGCTGCAGAAGGTTTGTTAATGTGAGGCAGCGTGTTAAATCCATGCCACTGTGAGAGAACGTCACATGGAAGGTCGATGGATTGCTATATATAACAATATAAGATGGTCTCTGAACCAGGGGATATTAGTGGCAAGTGTTATGATTACCATCTCTCTCTCTCTCTCTCTCACCTCACATAAAACAACCCTTATTGTCAGTGTTTCCCGTAAATAATCCATATCATCCGGCGCATCACCTATTGTGAGCTTACTCGCATTCACGTTAGCCTCCATTCACTCCATCTTTCACTCACTCACTCACTCACTCATCATCCCTCCCCAGAGGACATAATGGACTACTCAGAACAGCCACCTTTTAAATGAGAACACTGAGAACATTGGTAGGCTACATTACATAGAACAGCTGACATCGAAATGACCAAAAAAACAAAAAAACATATATGAGAAAGACCAGGTCATGAAATTGTGGCACAAAGAACACGTATCCAGACTGATGCACATACATTCGTACAAGCACAGGTACCTTTCTGAGTCCAGGGACTTGAAAATATGCATGTCAATGAGTTTGGATGTAGGCGCAGAGGCCACCCTGTGAGTCGCTGTTGCCGCCGCACGTTCCCAGCGCTATACACCTATTGGTGAGAAATGTCACCGTGTGATGCCAGAGGCAATAAGTAAATAAATAAATAAAACAAAATGAAGTGGTTCCTTGGGGTGACATCTGTCTTGAGGTTTGTGAATGTGTTGTGCTGTGGGAGATACGGGGGGGGGGGGGGGGGGGGGGGGGGGGGGGGGGGGGGGGGGGGGTTCAAGCTGGGACCAATAATTTGGTTCCATTAAAAGAAGTTGTTAAAGGAAACAATATATCAGGAGGGAATTACAGAATTATTTAAGCAATCATGAAGCTTATAATATGTTTTTTATATATATATATATATATATAGAGAGAGAGGAAATATTTATGTTATGTAATGTACGGTAATATTGAGGAAAAGAAACAACTATTTGCTTCTTGCAAAGTCCTTCCATTAGAAACTTTGAATATGTTTTCTTTTGGCAGTTGAAACACTGAAACTACTTCAGCCAGCTGGTAATAGAAGCTTCCTGTCCACCCACGGTGTCTGTGTATAATCCTACTATTATCTGAAAAATGGAAAATGGAAGCCTTGAGGTGGTTTGAGCGTGTTTGCATGGGAGAGAGATGATAGCCTGAAGATGGAGTGCCTCCCACAGTGGTGTTCAACTGCCATAAAACCATTTTGCATACAATAAAAATAAAGTAGAGCATTTGCATCACCATATTTATGTGTAAATCACTTTGAAGGACACACACTAGATTTTTTTTTTACTTAAACAGTGAGTAAAAGAGTAAAGAATATATGTCATATATCTTGTATTTAATTTAATGGGAAACAGTGATTGTGGAGCTGGAGGAATTTGTAATTAAAACTTTTAAACTGAACAATCTTATCTTAAATGCCTGGAAATCAGCATCACTGTACTTTACTGTAGTAATAAATGAGTAGCTCTGCACAGTCAGTGCAGTGAAAATATAGGTCAAAGGAGGCAGACCTGATCAGTATTAAATACAGAGGAATATCACTTCTTCCACAGGGTTATTTTAAACTTAACCTATTTCTCATTGCTCTGATACTCAGTCTCTCATCAACCCCCAATTCCAACCTTTCTCTTCCCATTGTCTCCCTCTGTATCTTCTTCACCACTGTCCGACTCTCCCTTTGTGATTTACTCTCTCCGGCTCCGGCTTCAGTGTCCTCACTTTTCCTTCTGTCAGATGGTGAGTCACATGGTGCGGTTCTGCCCCATTAGAGTCCTGTCACATAACAACTCACCTATCGTCACCGAATCAGAATAATGAAGGTTATTAGTCATTTTTGCCTTTACGACAGGCTTTCATTAAAAAAATTGTATTACATGTATAGTTGACTTCTTTATTCCTCATTTCTCTCTGGCTGTAGCACACATCCCCTGAGATGGAGGAAAACTCTGTGAATCCACAGTGCTATAGCACATTACCCAAATTCCCTATGCCTAATGGTGTGTCAACATGGATAGACTATTAATGTATAATGATGTGCTTTGCGATAACGAGTGGATTATTTGGTTTTATATGTCATGAGTGGCTGCACGGAAATAACATGGGGGGGAGGAAGAGAGGAGGCTAATTCGGCCCTAATTTGATGCCTGAGGTGATTTTATCTGTTTTGTTCTTGTATGTATGAAGTGCCTCTCTTCTCCTGTGAGTGCAATATGGTGAAAATCTATTTTAGACCCTGTGAATGCATTGTGAGCATCACATCCTTTCAGGTTTTCAGAGCACGCCCCCCAACAGCGGCCAGTAGATTCTTTCTGGTTAATTTTGCTAACAGAAAGTCACTTTCACTGTTCAGTTATCCCATAGTGTGATCTTATACATTATGAAGTACATTTGCAGAGTTGGAAATTCTGCACATTTATTAATGTGCGTATTTGAACCCACTGTTTTTATAAAATAGTTAATACTGTGACGTTTGTTTAATGAGAAAAGTCACACATTTGAATGTCAGCTCTCCTCTGTGAATTTTTTTGTCAGTACATAAAGTGGCGTAATGCAGATATTAGCTGAGGTCACTGTCCTCCCTCTGCCCTTTGTAAAATGCAGTGTGACGAGAGCTGTTACTCCAGGATTTATGACTAAGCATCACACGTCATCCGTGTTCATGTTGCCCTCTCCTCTTTCTCTTCCTGCTTTATTTAATATAATTCATTAGCCTTTTTTTCCCAGCTCCACCTCTCATACCCTGTCTGTCCTTGTCCACTTGTAGTTTCAGAGATGGCTGTTGAGTTCGTGTTTTGAACAAATATCAATTGATCGTGACCTCCACATCTTTACATTTCATTGTGCTGTAAATACACACACACACACACACATACAAATATATATATACATACATTACACGAAATGGCTGGTGCATCCATTGCGCTGCTCACTGTTTTGTTTGTATGTGCTACATTCATGATCCTGCCTCGCCTATCTTGCAGCTCTTCATAGGCCTGTAGGTTCTTGAGGCAAGGTTAGCTCGGTCCCTGTGTGTGTTCTGCTTCAGCGGGTGGCTCAGCCACAGAACACCCGCTGGAACCTTTTCACTTGTCATTGTCACTCTGCATCACAAGTTAGCCAGACAGACAAACCAGTCCTGAGAGCCATGTCAGAACACATCTGCTCCTCATACCGAAAGTCTATTTAAAAGCTCCGTCATGGAGAAACGCCAGTCTTTTTGTCAAGTCGTCCAAAAGACATGGCTGCAGAATAGATTTCTTTGAAAAACTGTGGTAAGAAATGGCAACATCAATGCAACATCTGTTTGATGATCATCGCTCCTTTGTTTGCTTTTGAGTTGCCCCAAGTGAAGACTACAAGCATTTGGACTGTTGAAAACTAAACAAGACCAGATGTATCATCTTAAATAAAAAAAAGATGCTAATGTTTATTAAAACTGTTAAGCAAGCAGTATGATATATGATGAGAAAATACCACCACATGATCAAAAAGTAATAATTCTTATCAGCTAAAACCAAGTTTCATGACTGATTCTTTAGAGCAGCTTTTTTTTCTGGTCCTTATTCAAATTCATTTTCTTCTGTAAAAAGGATAAATGTTCTACAAGAATATGCCTTGCGCCTGTAGCCTGAACTCTAAAAGTACAAAGGAATGCTAATATCGAAATCCTAAAGACTGAATCTGGAAATAGGGCAGAGAGACAATGTTCAAAGAAACAAATTGTTCCACCAATTATCCTTTATCTGTGTGCGAGCTCTCTTTGCCAGTAGGGTGATCATTTTTAATCACCGACTCAGAGTTGTTAAATCACTGATAAGATTATAACCTACCTAAACTTCAAATAAGTGTCTCTTTGATCATTCTGTTTACCAAAATAATTTCTATTTGCGTGAAATACAAAAACACAATGTTTTCTAGCCTTTGTGATTGTCTCTTTATTGACTATGTACTAAGTATAGATATCCATGTATGATTAGTTGTATGATTGTCTGACATATTGAGTAGGACTAATTAACTGAAAGAGTGTGACTACTTTCGCTGACATGTTCTTGCATGTCGTTTTCATCATATCTTTTTTTGTCTTTACCACTTGTTCAGAGTTAAGTTTCAGAGTTTTTTGATTGACCTGTTAATGGGTGTTGGTGATTGTATGTTTCTGTCTTAATAGACATCCTAGCATGGTCATCAGTCATGCATCTGTCTGACGTCTGAGCACTAATTGTCACATATGCTGAAAAAAACGCGCTGTCACACTAAGGACAGTGATTTACTCTTGCAAAGCTGTGTGGACCACTACAATTCCCTGTCCTAAATGCCGATGTAACAATGTATATAATCTGTCCCTTCATCTATATTTATCTTTTTTATTACAATTAAAAATTAATTCTAACAGAGACACAACAAGGCTGAAACGAAATGTTTTTAGCAATGTTATGTGAGACTGATAGATAAATAATCAGCGTTTGTGGTCCTTTGCAATTAAACCCAGAAACAGACAGGCTGAATAGAAAGAACAATAGACTTATAAAAATGACTGGCAATAAGTGAGAATCAGTTAACAGATGTAAACCACTTTCAATTCTTGGTGGTAAAGAAACCTTGTTCCTTCACAAAGCCATCAGCCTGCCACAGCTACAGCTACTACTACAGCTGACCGGTAGTTATGGTGCACTTAAACACTAAATTGCCGGCAAACAATTTTTATTGATCAGCAAAACACTCATCATAGAGTGTTACGCAAGAACGTTTGTCTGTGCTGAAGAAAGTGTTAACGGTGAAAGACACTGCACACACTCCCCAAATAAGAACTGAAACATTGTCTTGAACTGTAGAATGGAGCAAAATACAATGCAAATGACTGTCTTCTTTGGCTCTTGACACTTAACTTCTCTCCTCCATTTTAATTATTTGTTGAAATAATGGAGCTGCCTAACAATTTGTGTAGGTTACTACCAAACTTTTTTACAGATCCCCATTTGTGCACTTTTGCACTGTCTCAAAAATCATCTCAGCTAAGGCATATGTAAGTCTGTGTTGCCGAGACACAAGGCTTAATGGTATGTGGACCTATGCAGTATATGCTGTCTTGTAATATTGTAAATATTGAGGCGTATAGGGTTTACATATAGTGTTACATGACACGCACCAACTTTTACTATTTAGCCAGATCCCTAAGAGAAAATGTGGTCAGCCTGAGTGGGAGCTGTCCACTTCACTGTGGTGCTGAAATTGATGCACACCTAGAACCTTCTTTCTTCTTACACATCACAGTCAAATATTCTGCTTGATTTATGTCAGTTGTATTCCTAGTTATTAATTTTGTTCTTTAAAGATCTGTGTACGCTTAAACAAAAATAAAATTGATAATTGTTGACTGCTGAAAGTTAGGTGACAGCATTCTCATAACATTAAAGCGTGGATTTTGTGCAAGTTATTGAATGCAGCATATGGTTTTAGCAGAGTTACTCAAAAACCATTTTAAGGTCACATGTCTTTTAAATTCCATCTCTTTGATGCAGTAGTCTAGCATTACTTACTACTGATTGTGGACTATGTATTACAGCAGTTCTATCGCTTTAAAAATAAATTTTAGTTTTAAAAGCAGTGTCAACTGGAAACCAAGAAGTTTTAAACCCCCTCAGCAACGTACAAGGCTTTGCACAGTCTTAATTTACTATTATTTCCTTGAGTGGGTGACCATTATGAGGGCAATGACTGGTGGATTGGCACCAATCATCCATGTGGCAATCTATTCATTCATCACCATAGAAACGGCCTGGGTGAATAGGGGATAAGTAGGGGAGCATGGAGAGATTGCTGACACCTGCTCTCCCCATTTCCTATCGCCACACACACATATATAGTGAACAATTCCTCACAAACATATATACATGAGGCAAGCCTAAACCCAATCACAAACAATCAATATATTTAAAGCATCATATATTAATGTGAAGTTAAAGTGTTTAGTTTGATTTTGTAATTCTTGCACTTGATTTACCCCAAAAATATTTGATTTCACCTTTTTAATCACATTCTTAAACTATATAGATATTTATTTTTGGTTGGCTTAGTTTCAAGGAGTAGCAGGGTGAAAGTAGAAGCACAGGTAAATACACACTTAAAAACACGCAGGATCGAGCTCTGCTGAGATCCTCCACGGGAGACGAGAACCGGTTTCACCTAGTTATATTCAGGAAACGGCAACATTTGCATAATGACTTATCACAGAAAAATGTTTAAACTCAATGTCACCTCAGTATTCACGTCACCTTTGAAATTGTCTAATGGAGCAACGCTAAAGGCAAAAGCAAGCTCTGGGTTCTCCCTAGAGGAGACACAGTGTGTAGAAGGTGTGTGATTGGATCCCTACATGGTCAATTATGCTGAACTAACCAACGCCAGACATCTGAGTAGCAAATTAGATCTTAAGGAACCAAACACAAGACTTCAAGTGTTCATTATTTCACGTCTTAGGGACATTTAAAACCTTTACCATGAAATTGTAAATACAAATGGGAATTTTTACAAAATACAAAGTCCCATTCTACTCTTGTGCACATTGTCTGCAGGCAAACATTACAACAAAGAAATATGTCTGTTGAACGCTGTTAATATTGCTTTACATAATTTTTCATTGTCTATTTTCCTGTTTGTACTGGGCTACACCTGTCTACAAACATAAAAAAATTGAATCACATACCCGTATGTATGTAGATTTTCTTTTTATAGCCTATGCTGTACAATTTGTTTTAATGAGATTTGAACAGTAGTATTGCAAACTAAAACATTTTTTCCGATTTCAATCAAAAACGTCTCTTGCTAATCATCATCTTCCTTTAATGGCTCTCGGACTGTGTGGGCTTTATACACTGCCACTGACTTTAGCAATCATATGAGACCAGAAAAGCCCACAGGCTTTAAAGCTGCACAGCAACATAAAGCCTTTGACGGACCAAAAACCAAATTCAAATTAACCTCGAGGAACCTCATCCAAAGATGCATAATCGGCATTCTGTAAAACGAAACGAGGCCTTTTTAAACAGCTGCTGCTGCTGCAGCTACAGCAGCTCCATGACTGGCTGCTTCTCCGTTTCAGCCCTCTCTTTGTTTTCTGCCCTTCTCCTCTGCCTCAGTTCTTGACATGTTCACTCAGTCTTAAGTGAAGCCTTAATTGGGATGTAGCCAGAGAGAACCTCAGTCGATAGAAATGACACCCATCTTTTCAAGCAGAAGGCAGTCAGTGCATTTAAGTCCGGGACACTTTTTAAACCCTCATGACTGTGGACCTCTGACTATGTGTGAATGCAAAACCTTTCTCCCTTTTTAGAAATATCCACATGGACATGGATATCTGCCCATTTTGGACACACCTGTCTCAACTGACCTTGTCCATGACCCCTGTCCCCAAAGTAGTCCAGATGCATATGGTCAAAAGGCTATGGCCAACCGAGGTAAACGGCTAACTGCTCTGTTGCCTAGCAACACATCAGTGAATATTTCATTTATCACAGCATGGATTTGCAATTTAAATGGTAATTTGAATTGAACAGATACACTCCTCTCTATTTGGCCGCGATTGAAATTGTTGTACGGTGTGATTCTTTAAAATAGAATAAACCGCATAAACCTTCTCATGTTTGTTCCGTGTCAGATATTTTTGATGACTTTCACAATTTTGTAATATCATTTGAGGTAATTCTCCTAATTGCACGGGACAAAAAAGGCGTGAGCAAGATCCCTAAACTCCACCATTTCCTCTCTCCTTTCTTCCCTCTCCTCTGTGGTGGTAAGAGACGACACCCACGTGGCGAGGGTGCAGGTGGTGGAGGATGCAGATTCTCTCAAAGCCATTAAGTCTAAATATCAGTCCTGACTTGCACATCACATTCTGTCTGCCTCAATTACATCAGCTAAGGGCAACAATCTGTACAAAAACAGATGTGGATGCAGATTCAACACACACATCTTTCTATTCCGTAGGAATGTAGGTTGATACAGTATAATGAAGAAGCAAGCCCTACAATTCCACCACTGTTTTACATATGTCTCATTTGACAATCATTACTGTGCGAATGCAAAACTAAGCAGAATTGCTTAGTTTCACTGTTTGTGTCCTCTCTCTCGCTCCAGAGAGCTTCTCCTCCCTATGATTGATATTACTCTAGGTTCAGCAGCTACAAGCCAATCATGCTCCAGCATCCACATGCCCCCTCTCTCTGGTTGATGTGAAACATTAATTTCAGGTGTACAAGCAAGAAAACTGTCCTTTAACATAAATTATAGTATAACCAGAGGCCAAACTGTATTGATATTCCTATAACACAATCCACCGAACCTCTGGATGAAGGTAATAGCATTTTGTTTTGATTTGAATGCTAGATCAATAATTCTGTTTGTGCTCTCGGCCAAAACAGATAGGGATCAATAGTTTGACACTGAACTGCATATTTCTCAGATATACTTAATTTTAATTCATGTGAATGTCAAAAAAGCAAATGTGGTAAAATTATGTACAAACGGATGACAGATCATTTTATAATCCAGTGTACATTCTACAGGAGTAGGAGAAAAACCGTAAAACTGCTCCTTTATGTCTATATGTACACAGTAACAGAATTAATTTCTTTGTGAATTAGCCATTATAGTTAATTGTTCATTTCTTGGCTACTCTTTAACCTGGGAAATTGCAGATGACACGTTGCATGTTTATCTACTTTGGCTTTGGAGCCTTTTGCCGCCCCGGTCACTAACAATGTAATAAATCATGGCAGAGGTCAAAACAATGTCACGGCACATTTAGAGACATTGCATCAACTCATCACACATCTAGTGGCCTGCAACATCTCTGATATTTAGGCCATGACAGTTATTTAATGGTAAATGACTGAAGAACCACTAACATTAAAGGGATTTTGCTTTTTAGCTTAAAATCACCTGTAATTCCAGCATTATTTCACAAACTCACTTTCCAACTACACTGTCCCTCATCAACTTGTGCATTCCTTCCGGGCTGTGAGAAGAGTGAGGGAGGCCTGTGTTTGTTTGACTTTGCTGCCGTGTGTGTGTTTCCACTCTCTCTTAAAAATCAAGCCTGGGTTCTTTTTGTGAATCACCCGGCAACAGACACATCACTTTGTCTCATTTCACTGCGGGCGGAAACGTTGTGCCAGGGCTCTTCTGTAGAGGCCTAGCAGCATCCTACCTGACTTACTTACCAATGAAGAGCCAGACCCCATCTATGTGGTTTCACAGTATGACACATAACTGGTCCTGACAACAATCCCTCCCTCTCAGCACCACCTAAAAGAGAGAGAAGCCATTAGGCCTTAGGAGCCATGGAAAAGCCATTTTTGTCTCAGACCTTTCATTCTTTGTTTTTCTTTCACATGCACAAATGTTTAATTTCCATAATGTATCAAAAGAAAAGCAAACAATGAATAATTATACATTGGCAAGCATTAGAACAGATTTGGAAATTGACTGCAGACAATTAGAGCCTGTCTGTGTTTATCTGTGTATGAAAATAACAGAGTGTGTGTGTGTGTGTGTGTGTGTGTGTGTGTGTGTGTATGCGCACACACACACACAGTATACTGTACCAATAAGACCACTTTTCATGTGGTTGTGGCCACATCAGTCAGTCAACATGAAAACTGTTAAGTGATCTTTGAATGATGTTTGAGGTTTCAGCCACGTTAGCACAATTTCTATGGTTAGTCCACTCCCTGTGGTCCAGACTCAAGTGTCTCCACAGCTATTTAATGGACTGCCATCTCATTAGGCAAGAGACATAAGACCTTCATGCCCACCACAGGATGAATTTTAATCACTCCGGCGATCCCTTAACTCTCGGTATCTGCACATGCAGTATGCAGGACCTGTAAGGGCAGTGTGCTTGCATCACAAAACGCATCTGTCATCATTATCAGTGTCATCATCATCATCATCTGCATCATCATTTTGTCTTTCTCACATGAGCGATAATCTGCTCCACAGCTTCACAGCATCATTTTCCTCCGCTACGTCTGAGCATGGGAACTGACAGGGGGACAGCTGTCTGGCTGTGCGTCTGCCTGTACTCCACTCTCTATTACTACCACCTCCTTCTGTAATTACAAGCTCCACTGCACACAGGCTCACAATCAGGTGCGGCCAGGGACACAAACACAGCACCACCAGCTTTAGCCTGTGTGACATTTTAAATCCCCCCCCATGCGAGAGCCGCAGGCCAACAGGAGGGTTTTTGCACATCGCGGTGCAGCAGCCTGCAGGCCAATCAGCCATTCAGGGTTAGAAATGATACATTTCGTTTTGTATCATTAGAGGTTTAGCTCACCCCTCATTGGTTCACCATCTGGACATCCTTTCCTTCCCTCTGACTAGTGCGGTGTTTTTTTTTAGTAGGACTGTATCAGCACGTGCACACATTCAACACAGGGCAGCAAATAAAGTGAGGGATGAGTTAACTAGAGGTGTGAAGAGGGAAAAACAAGACATTTAGTAAACAAAAGGAAGAAAAGGGGAAACGGCAGACATTTCTGACACACGTCAGTAGCTAGTGCCTCCATAACAGTGACGTTACATGTGATGTCACGCAACATGAACTGAAGCTGCTCCGGCAAAAATATCAGAAGTCGTGATAATGACGCTTCAGTAGACTTTTAAAACGTAAACAAACCACCACAGTAATCATCTACATATCTGCTATTTCCAAAGACATATGACGATTATTTTTAACCACTGACATTGGATTAATCCGTGCTCATTGTCATGATCCAAAGTTTGGCTGTTAAGCCCTGCGAGAGTCTAATCTCCCAGTGAGACCCTCATCATTTATCCAGATGTGAGGGGGGGTTGGAGTCTGCTTTAAGACTGCTCATTTGGGATGTTCCACAAGGGTATTTCGTTTTGGAAGACAGCGGGCTAAGACGATTATAAGCACAATTTTTAATTTATCCCACACATCCTGAGTCCCTTTACTGGCTCAGACCCCCTTATCATGTTTTGCCAGGAGCTAAAGCAGCCATCGACATCTTCCAATGTATCTGCTGCTGTCACGTGGCTGCATGTGATGTAACTTTACTTATTTTACTAAGTGTGGCCTATTTTTGTTTGCACAAATTAATAGACCAAAATATGGATGGGTTGAAGTCAATACACGTCAGATAAGCATGTACACTTTTTGTTTATAGCAACTTGATGGAATCCGGTCATCTGAGAATGGAACTGACAGCAAAAGCAAATACATATAAAAATGTTACATAACCTCAGTCTTTGTTGCATCAACTGGCCCTTGAATGAGTCAGAAATGGGGGTGGGGGGGTAGAGAGAGAGCAAGAGAGCGAGAGAGAGAGAGACGAGAAAGTTGCTGATGGAAAAAAAACTGCAGGAGTAAGGATATAAAATCTTGAGACAAGAGGATGCTCCTCTCAAACCGGCTGCCATCTGAGTGGTGGACATGTTGGAGTTGGGGATGCTCGACTTTGAGGTGACATTGACGCGTTGTGGATGGGAGTGAGGCTCGTGCGCTCCATGTTACGTGCCTGCTCGCGCCAGCTCAGACGGCGGCAGCTCCTTTCCCCGTCCTCTCTCCCCTCCTCTCTTTCAGCACCACTCCTTTAAGGACAGCACCTCGCGCGCCAAGACGCATTCCGCCCGCCGTCCTCCCCCCACTCAGGATCATATGTCCGCGCGCAAAGTTTCCACATTGGTTTTATTGTGTACAACTGGGAGGAAGTAACTTTTATGAAAATCGGAATTTTTTTCTCCCCCCCACTGGGAAAACAACCTGGCCAGGAAAACTGATTTTATTGTAAGTATTCTGTTGTGTAGTGTATATCAGTGACATTGCGATTTGTGTGTTTTCCTGACGTATTTATTCCAAACGAGAGCGAACACTGAGCTATACTGGCACATAGTGCGGGCAGATGCGCAGAATTTGGCAACGGGCACGGATTGCGCTTCACTTGATGGCGTCGCAGAGTTATTTTCACGGGGCTCACTGGCGTCTTTGATTTGCCACCAGTGTCAAATGTAAATATCCAAACCCAGCGAACGGCAAGAACTCTACTATAAATAAATATATATCAAAACCATCATGTTCATCTCAGATTTTAACCACGTTGCCTGGTATTTCTCCAGGTTGCGCGCAGAAGGCGACGGAGGCGCGCCCCGCGTTTCATCCGCTCACCACATCCCTGATGATGTTTTTTTCTTTGTTTTTGTTTTTGTCAAGTTAAAATAAATTAAAATAAGTATTTTGTGTATTTTATTTGCGGGGTCTTTCTAAAATCGGGTAATTAAATAAACCGTGCATCACATTCATTTTCAAACAGTAGTAATGAGAAAGTAAAATAATTAAAAAGAAATAGACATTTTATGTGTCCTGTCCTGCAGATATAATAAATATAATTAACCTTTTTAATGCAGGCTGTAAAGTGCAGTGACTTATTCGCCTCTTCAGGTGATTCATGAGAGGTGATCGTCGCGTCTGGCTCCTTCATGTGTGTCCACTGCTCCTCTCTTGTAGCCTGCCAGTGCGAAGTGGCCGCTTGAATTTACAGCATCATGAATCAGCGGCGAAGAGCAGGCTCTAAATTCTCGCTCCATTCCTCCACTCCTGACAATTATCAGCGACTCTTATTGCATGAGAAGTCTTTATATTTGATCCCGTGGGGTTCACGGATCACGGGGCAGATTCTTTCCCCCCCTCTCCCTTAACCCCTGAAGAAATGTCATGCAATTCAAATGAATGTGTGCATAATAATTATGAAAAACCACATTTTTTATCACTTTGTTATTAATGGTGTTAATCTGAGCGAAATGTCAGTATTTAAAAAAAATCTTGGCACATATTTAACCTTAAAATTACTTATTAATGAAGAATATGAAAGTTAGGTGAAATTCAGAAGCAGGTTCGTTTTGCTCTACAATGATTATGTTGAAGAATCTCATTGACGCACAGGGAATTCTCATTATGAAGATGTGACATTTGACTTCATGAAACGTGTCCGTATGTGTGGAGAGCCCATCAAATCCGCTCATGCATTTGAGGTCCTCTGAATTTATCTCCAGTGATTTTTCTCAGTCCGTATTTATTTGTGTTGGCAGGGTCGCTGGACCGCCGGTAAGGTGCCTCTGCCTCTGCCCCCGATCAGTGCCACTGCCCGGATCAGTCGCCTCTCCGCGGCTGCTGTCTTGGAGCTGGGTGTACCGGACGAAGAAGCCGCTGTCTGTCTGGACCGGTGCTGAAACGTCCTCCTCTCCACTGGTTTAGGACTATCCGACACGCACAGTAAACATGGCCACCAACGGGACCAAAGCCTCGGATGGACACGTCTTAACCGAGACGGTGAATGACGCGCCCACCACCACGCCAAACGACAAGCCCAAAACCTTGGTAGTGAAAGTCCAGAAGAAAAAGGAGATACCCGAGAGAGAAACGTGGGCCGGGAGATTTGACTTTCTCCTCTCTTGTGTTGGATACGCAATCGGACTCGGGAATGTCTGGAGATTTCCTTATTTATGTGGGAAAAACGGAGGAGGTAATCCGGAATTTTTGGCAATTCCCCACATATCCATAAACCGCAGCAAAAAGAGCGCAAAGAACCCGACACCAAAACCTGCCACTTTAATCCCGGAGCTCTTTCATTTAAATAAATGTTAACGCGCACTCCGCTCACCCACACCACCCCGGTGGTGGTCGTGCGTAATTGCGCACAAGCGAGAGCCTGTGCAGTGGTCCGGGCGCATTGAGAAAAGCCCAAATCTCACCTGGATTATGTTGAATGAGAATAGTTTGTTGTTTTATCTTCACCTCACTTAAAAAGCCTTTACGTCTCACCTCTCATTCAGGGGCCTTCTTGATTCCTTACTTTTTGACCCTGGTATTTGCTGGCATGCCCCTGTTCTTTCTGGAGACGGCTCTGGGTCAGTACACCTCCATCGGAGGGCTCGGAGTGTGGAAACTGGCTCCTATGTTCAAAGGTAACCAACATGAGGCCCTGTGTTTGTTGTTTGTTTAGTAATAGGCTGCCTTCATGAAGGCCAAGTTACATTCAGACTATACCTTTTGGACTTGGGGACTTTGTACCATCACCAAATGCAACATTGCAATTGCATTATACGTGTGCACAGTTTAACATTATGTCTCTACTCTCCGACTGTTTCAGGTGTGGGTCTTGCTGCTGCTGTTCTGTCCTTCTGGCTCAATATCTATTACATTGTCATCATTTCCTGGGCTCTTTACTATCTGTACAATTCCTTCACTTCTGTGAGTATTTGATATTTATAATGAACATTGGGTGGTGGGATGGGGGCGGGGGTGGCTTCTTAAGAAGTCTCCAGTTTGTAAGGAGAATGCTCACACGGGGGGGGGCTTTAAATCAGAACAAAGCACAGATTTTCTATTTTTATTTTACATCGTAACCCTTTTAGTTTTGTGGCAGGTTCTATTTGCCAACACCATTTATATAACAGTGCATAGCCCCTGTTGCATAGTATGACATTTATTACTTCCTTTCCCACATAATTAGCGCCTTACACAAGGTATTGATAAATGCATTTGGCGATGAGGCATTCACTGCTTTGAGAAAAGCATGAAATCTGCAGTGTCCCAAATGAGTATCATGGTCTTGGCGGCTTGACAGCAGGAGAGAATGGGACCCATTGGTGGGAGAGCAGCCCGAGTAAAAGGAGCTGTCTGTGTGATTTTTTTCCCTTCTTTTTCTTTCTTTTCGGTTCTCTTTTTTCTCTTAATTTCCAGGAACTGCCGTGGCAGACTTGTGGCAATCCCTGGAACACAGACCGCTGCTTCACCAACTACAGCATTGCGGACACCAGAAACCTCACTAGTGCTGTGGTGGAGTTCTGGGAGTAAGTTGGACACCAGTGTCCATCTGTAACCATCTGCATATCAGATTCTGACCTTTCCTTGTTGTCTCTGGGTTCAGCAGGAATGCCTATAGACATGCCTGTATGAAAGAATGGCTTTGTTTGTCTGAAAGCTTTCAGGACTGAGAAAAGAAATCCATGGCTTATTCTGAATAGCCAGACACATGTGTGCATATTTGTGCACACAGCCATGTGCGGTACGTGTATGAGATAAAGGATGCATTTGTGCACTGGAGTAAAACAGCTTTGTTCCTTTCCTGCAGACGTAACATGCACCAGATGACTGATGGTCTGGAGAAGTCTGGGGAGGTCAGGATGCCACTGGCTATCACACTGGCTATTGCATGGGTGCTCGTCTATTTCTGTATCTGGAAGGGGGTCAGCTGGACTGGCAAAGTAAGAAGGAGAAGAGGACACAAACACAAACAACACAAACAATACAAAATGGAAAAATAACTGAACTTTAAAAACAACATTTATTACCATATGCTTTTATTGACATTCCCAATTGGTTCTCATGAAGTAAAAAGACTATTTGACTGATCATAGTATTTTTCTCGTGGTTTCATCATGAGCGATCTGACACATTGACTGATAGCGCAGTGTAAAACTAGTTCTTCCAAGGAGTGAAATAGCGCAAAGGGAGTGTTCTGAACTCAGCCATTCTGGGGTCATGGTGCCTCTGGGGAATGACAGACTAGGTCACTGTGCTGCTCTATGGGGGTGGAGCCACACTAACACTGGTCTTTGTCTAGCTGAACAACTTTGTAGCTGCCTTGCGTAACACATATTCAACATACACCACTGCCTGACATCTGTGTGATTTTTTTTGTGTAAAGGTTTTAAAAGATATGGCGTTTGTCACTTTGTGTCCTACAGGTGGTGTACTTCTCAGCCACATACCCATACTTCATGCTGTTCATCCTGTTTTGCCGTGGTATCACTCTACCAGGTGCACTTGATGGGATCCTCTTCTATATCACGCCAGATTTTGAAAAACTTAAGGAGTCTGAGGTATGGTTCCCCCTTAAACTGTTTTCATTACCAGCCACAACATTGACAATGTAGAGAATCCATTGCTTCTCTTGCGTACATCATACATTTTGTTAAACTACTGTGTGCAGAACATGGACTTGTCCAAATAGATTCTGATACAGTGTCCAACCACATAACCAACATTCAAGGACCATGTCTGTAACTGCAACTGTAGTACTCTAAAAGTTAAAGTTCCCTGTAACAAATATTTTTTCACAATTTGTGGTTTATAAAAGACAAGGTGCATTTATGCACACAACTTGATAAGACTGAATTAAATTGAGAATTCCTCAAAATGTAAACAAAGCTGTGTCTGTACTTGGTTTGTATTTGCTAGTTATTTTCTAATCTCATGGTTGCCAGGTGTGGCTGGATGCTGCCACTCAGATCTTCTTCTCCTATGGGTTGGGATTAGGCTCTCTGATCGCTCTTGGAAGCTACAATCCCTTCAACAACAACGTATACAGGTAGGTGCTTCATCATATGTTGCAGTCCGGGTTATTTTGGGTCCTAAAATTGAAAAAAAAAAAAAAAACACGAAGCTTGAACGTGTCTTGAAAATCAGGCCAGACACGTGCCTTATTTTGCTGACCGTGCAGAAGATGTCTCTTCATGGGATTATTTTTGGAGCCTCCATCTCTATCGGCTCGCATCACGGTTTTGGCGTCGGATTGACTCAGTCGGATGCAGAGTAAAATTTATTTTAGCAGCCCAACAACTCCACATGCATCGATGGTTTCAGCTTTTCCGGACCTGCAGGAGCTCACTGCCATTTTAAGAGGAACAGCTCGATATAACTGTATTCAGCCGACTGTGCTGCTGCAGGATGCAAAATGGCTCTCGACCGTTCCCTTCCCCCACGCCTCTCAACAACGTGTGACGCCTTGATAAGGAATTGATATAAGCGTGACAATGGCTGCCTTGTGCATTGTCTCTCCCCTACAGAGATTCTATCATTGTCTGCTGCATCAACTCCTTCACCAGCATGTTCGCTGGCTTTGTCATCTTCTCCATCGTGGGATTCATGGCCAGTGTAACAAAGAGACCCATTGCTGATGTGGCAGCCTCAGGTAATTGCAATCAATTTTGAAACTCGATAGTGACTGGCTACAGATATTCATGCAACTGTGTGGAAATTAGCCTTTGAAACTGCTAGGTGTGTAATTTGTGTAAAGTTTTTCACACTGTCATGACGCATCAGTCAGTTTCTGGTCTTATCAGACATTAAACATGAAAAAACAAAAACACCATCAAAATCCTCTGTGAGTATGTGAATCTATTTGAAAATGTGTTTTATCTCCCAAGGACACAACTTCTTATTTTATGCAGAATTGCAGTTATTGCAACAACACTTTATTTCAATGGACCTGACTATTCATCACTCCTAAAACTCATCTTCTTCCAGTGTCCTATCTTAGAAACCGCTCACATTGTCTGTCTCATTCGTCTTGTATCAGGCCCTGGCCTGGCCTTTCTGGCTTATCCTGAGGCTGTTACCCAGCTGCCGATCTCTCCCCTCTGGGCCATCCTCTTTTTCTCCATGCTGCTGATGCTGGGAATTGACAGCCAGGTAAAAATAACAAACAACAAAGAAAGGTCCATGTTAATGTGTTAACGTACTAGCTCCTCAGCAACTGACTCCATGTTTTTATTGCGACGACAGTGTATTACGTAACGCTGTTTCAACATGACTCTGCAATCTCTCCAGTTCTGCACCGTGGAAGGTTTCATCACCGCACTGGTTGATGAATTCCCTCAAGTTCTCCGAAAACGCAGAGAGATCTTCATTGCTGTCGTCTGCCTCATTTCCTACATTATTGGCCTGTCTAACATCACACAGGTACATACTTCTTCTCCCTCACGTGATAATTGTCTTGGTCCAAGAGATTCAAGAACAATCAAAACATTCCTCTTTTTATATTCAGATTAGTATGTCTATCGAGAACCACACTATAGTCACTATTTATGGGGTTTTGGCATGCCATTATAATATTGGCAGAATGTAGCACACACAAGGAATAAGGCTAAATAGTTCACGGTAAATCAGCTGAGTAAAAAACATTTACATTATCAAAGCATTTATTATTTCTTATGATTGATGATTATCACATGTGTTGATTGAGGGGTGAAAACAGTAATACCCCAGCCTCCCATATGGACCAGTATTGAAGTATGGAAACAAAAAAATGCAAATGCAGCAAAAAAGTGCAGCGTCACTGCAGGTCAACGTCATGTTGCCAGGGACCTTTGAAGACCCTGTATAGTCCATTCTACTTCTGCCTCACTCGACTTCCATCATGCACACTGTGCACAGTCCTGTGAGAATGAGGCACACTATTACTGTTTATTCTTTGTTTTTCTCCTCTCTCTCCTTTACCTGTCTCATTGCTTCTTCTCTTGTCTTTGTCTTTTCTTCTCTCCACAGGGTGGCCTGTACGTGTTCAAGCTCTTTGACTATTATTCAGCCAGTGGCATGTCCCTGCTCTTCCTGGTCTTCTTTGAGTGCATCTCAATTTCATGGTTCTATGGTGAGCCCCACTTGAGTGTCAGTAATCCTTGTATGGATAATTTATTTAATCTAAAAACACACTTACACACATGTAAGGACTACAGGTACCTGTCCAGAAACATAATGCACTGTGGACTGTATGAAAACAGGATTCATTGGACATTGTTTTTGGTTCCAGGTGTGGATAAGTTCTATGACAACATCGAGGAAATGGTTGGCTACAGGCCCTGTCGGTGGTGGAAGGCCTGCTGGGTGGTTTTTACTCCACTCATTGTAGCTGTAAGTGTTATTTGTGGGTGCATATAGGAGAGCAAAACCATTCAGTACAATGGTTTTCTTGTCACATTAACTTGATGATCATGCAAACAAAAACAAAAGCAGACTTTACTCAATGCATTGCCTCACCAAATCCTCATTTAATCTTTAAAAGTGTGCCTGATGTGGTTAAAGATCCTTTATGAAAATGCTTGTATATTTATATCTTCAAATTGTGAATTGACTAGTTTAAAGAGAAAATATTTGGATCACATCATTGTATGTAAATTCTTTGTCCATTAGATAACTATACCAAAAACCATATCTCACAACAATCCATTTCTCCTGTCTTTTAATGCACAGGGAGTCTTCTTGTTTAGTGCGGTGCAGATGGTTCCTCTTACAATGGGTGACTATGTGTTCCCAGCCTGGGGTCAAGGTGTCGGCTGGTGCATGGCCCTTTCCTCCATGATTCTCATCCCAGGCTACATGGGCTACATGTTCCTCACACTCAAAGGCACATACAAAGAGGTAAATTCACCTAGATTACTCTTAATAGTCAGTGGAGTGGAAACTGATTTCATATGTTTATTCCCACAAAAAACACTGAATGAAATGATTGTCCTTATAAAGAAAGCGAATATCAGATGTTATTAGTAAATGGCTTAAAAGACAAACATGCAGACAGACAAAATTTTATTTCACTCGGATGGTGTTCTATACATGAGGTCATGAATTTTCCAAAGCATATGCATCAATGTACCCACCTCTCATTTTACACATGAATTAGCTGGCTAGAATTTTAATCTGCAGTTGGCAGCGAGGCACGGTCAGTGTCGAGCGTTTAGGATTAATTGGTATGAAAGATTTTGTGAGCAGAAATATTAGCACGCAATGGATGGCAGACCAGTCCAACAGAGAAACACAGGGGTGTATTCAGAGAGCGCTGGTCTCGTGTGAGGACAATGCAGTATACTGTAAATTGAAGATGAAGGTCACCCTGTGATCAACACAGACAGCACTGTCTTAAACGTACTTTAAAATGTTTACTGGAATAAAATGATCCAGATTCTCAATTTCTGACTTCTTCACAAACGGTTTCACAATAGGGTAGGACCTGTGATCTAATGTAGAAGACAAGGGACTCTTCATAACGGATGGGAAAATGTTCGGTTTGGCTTGATGTGAACATGTTTTGTACGTTGTTGTTGTGATGAGGAAAACACACAATAATGCTGTGTGTGAAGATGATGCAATGACGAGCATAGCAGCGATAAAGGGATTAGTAGAATAGGGTTTCTCATTTGTTCTCTTGAACAATTTTAAATGGCTTGTGCAACAAAAAACCACCGAGGTTTCGAATGGTGTGCTGGATCTTTATTGATCTGATGATCCTAATCAATGGCAGATAATACCTTTCTACCGTGCCATTTACATTAAGAGCTTTTTGATTTGCAGCCATCCACTAAGCGCTGAATAATAACCTCACATCTATACGGCCCCTGGAGACAGATTCAGCTTTACAGCCATCGCTGACAGAATAAATGGGCCATAATTGCAGACAGTGCAACCGAGGCTGTCAGAGGCGATGTGCAGGTGTCAGATCGCGCAGCACCATCTGATCGCTGATTGTCTAATTGTAGCAATCAGCCAGCTGATTAGTGCTATGCACCCAGGCGGATAGATGTCTACTGTTCTGCAGAGCACAGGTCCAACGCGAACCATAGATGAGGATACAAAAAAACTGGTTTTATCATGTTTTGGGCAATATTAGATATTTAAAATTAAATATTTGATAGTGTCAATAAAAATTCCCTCTATTTTTCTTTAATACATACAACAGTTATATGAGGGTGCCTTTCAGAACCTAAGACGATGCATTTATAAGGCTCACAGCTGTATAGCTGGTGTGTTTTGTTCCACTTTATTGATCACAATCTTTTGCAGCTGTTCAGTCCTCACTAATGGTATATGACTGCTCGTGATTCCAGTTTCAGATGTGTGGTATCAGTGGTGTTAATGCTACTGTCTGTCTTTCACTCCTCTGCAGCGCCTGCGGATGATGATCAAGCCTTTGGTGCTGATGAAGGCTCAGGAAAACGGCCCAGAGCAGCAGACAGAAAACCAGAATCAGAACCCAGCTAACGAGGAAGCCTACATCTAGAAACCTTCGCCTGGTTCTGTTTCGACATCCAGACTGGCTCTCTACTGCAGAAAAACATAATCAAGGTTGGGAATGACCACCAGACTTCCATGTCTGCTTTTATTCACCTACCTCCTGGGGACACGTGAGACCAACCTGATTACACACGTTATTTTTAGTGGTTTTTCTGTTTCTTTATTTGTATAATACAGAGTTATGGAGCTTAAAAGGAAAAACAAACTACCCAGCAAAGTTGTCGTGATATTATGAATTTCATTATGCAAAAATGTTAGTCTTTTCAGAAAAGGAGACGTGACTTAGGGAGTTACTCTGTATTGAAAATGTAATTTAAATTTGAAAGGCCCACGTTGATTAAATAGTAGATATTGTGCTACTTTGAAGATTTTGATTAATGTACTAAACTACGATTGCTGTACAAAGAAAAAATAAGTAATTGCATTTTATTGTATTTTGAATAAATACAAAAAAGTAAATACAGTGCAGTAGGTTAAAAAATGCATTTTGAAAGTTTGTAAAAATAATAACTGAATATTGACCAATTTAAGGCAAAGGAAATCTGGGAATGTGCAACAGGTAAGGCCAAATCTGCTTGTTTGTGTGAAATATAATTTAGCCAGACTATCACTCCCTTGCAGGATCCTGCAGTTTGTCTGAAATGTTTACCACCCATGTCTTGGGCTACCTTTGAAAAGCACAAGTAAACTATGGAATTTGATGCATCCAGCATTCTTTTTTATTTTTTTTTTGGCTCGACTGAAACCTGTGGTCATAGCAAAAATAACTTACATAGGATTACATAACAAGACTGTTATACTTGTTTCTTTGTTTTCTAAAGAACAATAACTTTATATGTCGTCTGAGATTTTTTGTAGAATCATTTTTAGGTCGTTTTGTATGTGTGAGAGTGAGAAGGACCAAAATCATACTCAAGTTTAAGGGTTTGGGGCAGATATTTGACCCACATACTACATCTCAACAAATTGAATCAGGCGTCCCCACTTGTCTCACTAGAGCATCAGGGTAGAAAATACTGCATCCACCTACAAGCGCATATTGGATTTGTAAACTACCATAACAATAAAGGTGGAGACATAAAAGAAATCCTGTTTGCACTGTGCATACAATACTTCTGGCCGGGGGGGAGAGAAAGCATTGCAATAAACCAATGCTAATGATAATATACATTATATTATATACTGTGACTCCTGGTTGGAGATTTTGTGATGGATTTCTATGATAGCTACCACTATTCTGACAGGAACTGTTTACTTGTGTATCTGTTTAGTAACCCACTCCTCAGGAACAAAGGTGGACGTGACCAAATTCTCTCAGATACCACCGTTCTACGCTGAAACGATTAATGCTGTGTTTGAAAAAAAGAAAATGCAACTAACGTCAAACTTCTGCTTTTTTTTCCCTCCCATTTATCCAAAATGCTACATTAAGCAGCAACAAAACAGGAACACACAAATCACTATCGACGTATGGTATTTGGGCAAACTTCGAAAGCTGATCCAAATAGTTGCCTCTGCTGTGTACTATTCCGTTCTACCATCATTTCTTTCAGTATAAATGAACTGCGATGGCCTTCGCTCAGTAATTTTAGTAGAAGCCATAGTCTGTTTCTATCTTGTGGCAAGTGCAGATTTTGAATAACAGACTTTGAGAGAGAAACTTTGGCTCAGTCAAAAGCAGGACAAAGCACTGTTAATGCAACAGGACACAGCCAGATGCTGAATAGGCCAACACCACTGAAACTACTCCCATATAGGGTAAAATTTAACCTATTATTACATATCAAGTTTGTCTGGCAATTTTGAAGTATAGATTTAGAGCCTGACTTTGTGATAAATTACAGATAATGTTGTATTACTATGAAGAAAGAACAAGAAAATTTGCTTCTGTGGCAGCTACATGCAACAGGAATCCCATTATTTTTCTTTAATTTATGTTTTTTTTTTTTCCTCAAGGATATGTTACTTAAAATGTGCAATGGAAAAGGGTTCTGTGAATTTTGTATAAAGTTACCATACTACAGTTTTCTCTATTGAATGATGTTGTAAACTGGACTGTGTAATACATGTATCTGTGAATGTCGGTACAACCTGAGTTTTTCTTTTCATTTGTCTAAATGTTGAACAAAAGAAAATGTGATATTATTTGCTGTTTTCTGCAATAATATTATCTCAGAAACTGAAGCACATATCTCTCTCAAATGTAAAAATGATAATTACAATAACAGAATAGAGTAATAATAAAGATGATAATAAGAATAATGTAATAGAAATGTCTAGTCAGAGAATATTGTTTTGTATATTTTTAGCTGTTTCATGGGCCGAATGTAAAATATTCTATGTAAAAGAAAAACATAATAAATGTCTTTAGATGGTGTTATATGAAAAGCATGGTTGCAATATATGTTATCTGCAAAAATAAATAAAGATTATAGATTATAATGCCTGTATTATGTTTTTTTAAAATTAATTATTTGCAAAAATTATGCTTTCTGCAGTTGAATAAGATTGTCGAGTGTGCACGTGTTAAGTTAATATTCGATTCATGCAGAAATGAATATACTGCTGGCTCCATCGCCGCGAGAGATGTTCTCTGTAAACTTAGCTGATAGCGCCTGACATAATGGTTCTTGCCACAACAGTAACCTTGCAACACCTGCACTGACAACTGTGCCAAAACAGACACTAGTCATTATGGCTGACAGCCAGTCGCTGCAGGTACGCAGTAGCCTACATTCGTTCTCATCCAAATAGCTGAAAAGTGTACAGAGAGCAAAAAAAACACAGACTACACAGAGCACTGATGATTAAAATACACGCGTAATGTAATGCAAAGATTTCATAAAGCAGCAAATATTGCGTGTCATATCCGAGTAACAGCAAACTCCAGTTAGCTGCCTTAAGTAGCTTTCAAGCTTTGCTCCATTTCAGTCAGTCTAATCACGTGGAACAGATTATTATGGGAATGCAGGACAATGTATGTAGAGAGTGTATTATTAGTATATGCGCTATGGGGGAGCTACAATATAAGTTCAGCACAGCAGAGATTGGTTTGTGATGATAACAGCATCCCTCCAAACGCCACATTAGATACAGTGCCCGGCACCTAAATATATATACCTAAAAATATATAAATATATACAAGTGTTAGTTGTGGTGATGAAACAGACTTGAGTAGAGCAGCTCTGACAGCTCTAGACTATACCAGAGGTAATAGCTCACAACTCACAAGTCAGCTTCAGGGCCCAACAACACACACACGCACACACACACACACACACACACACACACTCTCTCTCTCCTTGCCAGCTTGGCCAAGGCTGCCAGTAGCATGCATACTCTCAAACTGCATCACAATCACTGGACATGGACATGCGCAACACAGTTGGACGAAAAAAAAAAGAAAGAGAGAAAAAAAGTATTATTGAGAATAAATACTGTATTTGCTGTTCTTATTGCCACAGGGCTTTATTATGTTATGTGGTTGTTTCATGGTAAAAACTGTCTTTAAAGAAATATATGTGTGTTCATATGTGTGTGTATACATATGTTTTTTCTCTGGATGTGATGGAAACCAAAACCAAGACTCTTCTATAAACCAAACCTAGATGTTCTTGTGGTTAAGGCCATATTTGTCAGGAAACTGATTTTTTTTTTTCATTTGTTAGATATAATCCTGCTGACAGGTGCATTCAGCCTGGTGACAAATGACATAGCATATCAGCTGTTACTGCATTTGAACTAACTACTATTAAGCTGCTATTACAATAAAAACCCCTGAACTTTTAGCAGCTATCTAGTGAGCAGTGCCGAGCGGTTCCTCCACCTCCAGGATCCCTTTCACTCCAGCTGACCAAAGCTGAATCTGAATATCAGTGAGCCTTCACAGCTCTCCCTCTGTTCACGTTCACAACAGGCGACTGATAGCATATCTGCCCCGAGCAGACTGACAGACAGACAGGCAGTGAGGGAAGCAAATGCCCTTATCACTGCCTGCCATATGATGGGATTAGCCCGAGTGTTGTCTAACAAAGCATTAATGAACAGTTTTAATTGCCTGCACGCAAACCCTGCCAAGCCCTGCCTGCCTGAACGACACACACACATACACACACACACACACACACACACACACACAGGCTGGAATTTGCTCTGCAACACGGGGCTGTGACGCAGATTTGTCTCGTCTGAAATAACGTCCAGGTGAATACAGAATTTGTTTTCATCATGAACACACCGTTACTGCTGTCATTTCCTTCCTCTGCTGTACTTTGTGACAGATTTTTGTCTTGAAGACACTGATTTAACTTTAACCTCTGTTCATGCCTTTACACAATACAGACTTCATTGAAATTAACAGAGTAAGAGAATTCTCGTCACGTAGAGTAGGTAATTGCTGTGCCAGGGCCTCAACCTATGAATCCCTTATCTTCCAGTTTCTGGGGCCTTCTTCCTCCACATGTATCACAGAATGCACCAGGAGTGTGGTGCTGGTGTGTCCTTTACAACTGATAGTAACATTTAAAAAAAATGGTAAATCAAATCAAAATCAAACTGGAATAGTTCAATTAAAAAATGCTTCATTCAGCATTTTAAATGTCTGCATACTATATGGTAATATAAGGTTCACTGAAACTATGTTTGGAATAAGACACATGATGCTAAGACACCGTCCATAATGAATGTCCTCTATGTTCAGCACTTCATTGCTCAAGCACATATCCAACCAAGGATGCATCATATGTCAACACCCCCCAGTCCCCCTCCCGCTCTCTCCCTAATGCCGCTTATGCAGAGAGGATGTTATGCCTGCCTGCTCTCGGCTGACACACACACACACACACACACACACACACACACACAGACAAAGGTTATTTACAGTATAATTACCTCCATGACAGTTCAGATTCTAGCCCATCACTCAGTATTATCAAACTGCTGAGGCATGTAACAGTCAATATATAATTCATCTGGAATGATCTATGGGTTCTGCTACAGAGCCACACGTTACCAATGACAGACTAATCCAGCAGATTTCCAATTTCCAACAGTCATCAAAAAAAGGGGGTGGCTGTTTTTTTTCCTATTTGAGAAAAAAAAAACCAAATATCCAGAAATTATGAAGTGACTTTCAATAACACAGAGTTACATGTCTGAACCGGATCCTTTTTTCTTCCCTTCCGTATCCATTACCATTCAAATTCAGGCTAATGTGCTGAATTTTACAGGAAATAGCAGGCAAAGGTCTCTATGCAGGCTACAGTTACTATGCAAATCCAGCTAGCAGTGTGTGAGTGATTACAATCTCTCATCCTAATGCTCTCTCTCTCTCTCTCTCTCTCTCTCTCTCTCTCTCTCTCTCTCTCTGTGTGTGTGTGTAACCTGTGCCATCCAAGCAGAACGTGCACATCTTTGCGTTGCTGAGGGGTGGGCTGAGAGAAATCAGATGTAATTAGGTGGATGTTTGAGAGGCAGTTGGATATTAACATGGGTTTCTCCACCCGACGTGGTGTTGAATGCCAGGAGCACATCTCCTGCAGTCACTCTATGTTTGCAGACAGATGTTCTTCCCGGCCCCCTACCCCATCATGAAAATTGTGGGCCATAAGCACTCAGTGATGTTCTTTACACAGTCTTGTTGCAAGTAATGTGATTTGAAAAGAGGTTAGACAAAAAAATCTTTGTTTTGTTTCTTTTGTTTCTTGATCTGGGAAAAATGTCCAGTTCCGGTACATTAACCATATATTTATTATTGTTACTATGATGACAAAGGTGCCACTGGTATGTCAAGTCATCATACAGGGTAACGACAAGCATCGGCCTGTACGGTAAAAGGTAGTTTGAAAGACTTTTCATTACTGTATCTTTGTACAATCTTGTTACCATAAATTTCCAAGCACATTTGTGCCTAAGTGTAACTCGTTTGAATTTTAAATTTCATATCTCAAGTAATAATCTTGGGCAAATCTTGTGAAGCAATTTGTGCCGCACTAACTTGTATGAAAGGTGCTAATATAAATCAATCAAACACAGTTTGACTGATTGATGGATGGATGGATGGATGGATGGATGGATAGATTGATTGATTTACATTATCTGATAACAAGTGTTTGACATGGCTCAACAATTCAGAGTTTGACTTTTATATAAAAAGTAATAAGATATAAATAAAATAAAATAAAATAAAATAAAATAAAATAAAATAAAATAAAATAAAATAAAATAAAATAAAATAAAATATAACAGTCCTTAAGTTCCAGATGAGTACTACTGATGCTAGTAAGAGCGCTTTAGAAGAACCCAAGACTGACACAAGAAAAGAAGACATGCTTCAAAGACTAATGGCAGAGACAGATTACAGATTAAGCGTGCCACATTGAGCTCGCTAACACTCCGCTCTGTCTCTTTTCTCATGGTAAATGCTTTGCTTTTCTATGTTGGGAGAAAATAGTGGGAAGCACTGAGTCAGACTGGAGTGCGGAGAGCTGGACCGGACTGCTAATGCCGCTCGGTGAATTAAGAGTCGGTTCTGCTGGTTTACCATTTGAATGACTGGGAGGCTCGGGAAGGTTTCGGGCCCTGGACACAAAGACATGCTTCGCAGCCAAAATGCATTTCGGTTTACATCTCCATGTCTAAATATTTGCTTTCGGGACCACGGGATGCTGTGCATAAGTGAGATGACGTAATACTGTGCAACAAGACATTAATTTGGCCTTAATGGCTCTATTAGCTACATTCTAAATTCAATAAATCAAGTTACATTTGTATTGTTTAATGTTGCTATTTGGGTAAATTAGCTATTTCAATGATTCCATTAAGCACACTTAATTTTCATTTGTGGACCTTCATGGTTCCAGATGAAAAACTACCCAACATTACAAACACATTACTACCTATAAGACCTGAAGAACTTTTTTCTGAGGCAAAGCTGAGTTTCATGCCACCAGGAGGCGCATCGCATTTTAGACCTTTTCTGACGTCAGGTTACTCTTCTTCTCTTCACCTGATGACCCTTCACCTGATAGGCAAAAGTTAACGGAAGTTCGACAGCGCGTGCCGAGTTGTCAACAAACAGCGGGCTGTGAAACACTGGGGAAAGTGTATGTACGAGTGCAGGAGCTCGGAGGTGAAGTTGGGTCGTGTTTGGTGTTAATGGCGGAAGCTGGTGATTTTAACGAGCTGAAAGACGTTGTCACATTCTCTTTGTGATGTGACCGTGGACATATTAGCGCACGCGACGGAGCTGAACGTGAAGCTACAAGCTAAAGATCAGTTTGTACAGGAAACGTATTCAAACGTGAAAACCTCCAAGCTGAAATGGGCTTTGTTGTCGAATCAAACTACAAAACAAAGCAATACAAACAATTGCTGGACATTTCTGTCGTCGGGTCTCTTATTTTGAAATGTTTGAGAAGTCATGTCCCCTGTCATTGGAAGACGAAGCTCAGGAATTATAATTGGAGCTGATTGATCTCCAGTCTGACTTTGTCTTAAAGGACAATTTCAAATCTTATCCAAACTGGATACGTTTTATTCCTCAGTGGATGAGACAGAGTTTTCAAACATCCACCAGCTGCCACAGACAGAAGATGTTGTGTTATTGGACTGTACTTGTGTGTGATGAACATAAACACAACAGGCCACAGAGTCCAGATTAGTGATGAACACCTGAACGCCATCCTGTGGAGGTACACTACAAAAATGGCACCAGAGTTTGACGCACTGTGACCGACAACACTGTCTCCATGAAATCCATCAATGGTGAGTTGATTTTATTTATTAATTTGTGAGAAGAAGAATTAATTGTGTTTCTTATAAAAATCGATGCTCGCTCATTTTCCACCTCATCGAATAATGGTCTGGCCTGCTGGTCAGTGGTTTCAGTGAGATTCCTGAAAAAATAAAAGTGGTTGTTTACATAGCGGGACTTGGTCTAATATACAGATCTGTATGGTAGTGACAAGCCTAGGGCTGGCAGTGAGATGTGGTTGTGTTACTGATCTTCTTGTTGTGCATCGAGGTCAGTGTCAGTCACACAAAAAAAAACTTAGGTTATCCTTGTGACCTTAGGGTATAGTTGTGTGCGCAGAAGTGGATACTCCCGGCGATTTTGTTGTTGCACCCCTCAAGTTGGATGATTTTTGGATGTTGGATTTGTACTCAGTGCCCATTTTTATAGCTTCACAGTAGGTGGGATTAATGGGTCTGACTGATTGGCAGAATAAGCACAGGCAAATGTCAGCCACCCTACAGAGTAATCACAGATCCAGGGCATGATGTGTGACCACTCATATTTTTAGACACTGTTTTTTTTGGTGCCGATTGTAGGTTGTGTGGAGTAGGATAATTGTGCAATGAAAAGCTAATAACAATGGAGGTGAAAAGGTTTATTCCCCAGTAGTTTTCATCATTAGAGTCACTAACATGACACCCACTGAAAATGCTGTGTATAGAATACAGATGCGCAAGATGAATTTTATAAGGGAAATCCAGAAGGCAGTTTGTGATGTTACTTCCTCTATTCAAGCAACATATGATTTACAGCCCATCATTATTAAAGTGGGGATAAATATGCACCAAGGGTACAGTCTGGTGATCCTTCCTTGAAGCCTAAGATTTTTAAAGAAATGTTTAAATCATCAATTACAGAAACAAAACAAAAAGAAAACCAAGATGTTAAGGATCTGCATATAAGGATCTGAAAATAGCAGGAACAGGTTGCCTTTGCTAATCACGCAATTAATCATACAGGCAACTTCATGTGTCACATACTGGAACAGCACATTCTTTTCATTTTCACAAAATTCCTCTCTCCCACCACCCTCGCTTCCCTTTCTGCAGCAGGAATATCCCCAGGCAGTCTTGCAAGACAATGGTGCACAATTGCCCGGAGCAAAAAGCACTGTGGCACTGACAAATGTAGTTTTTACTGAGAAGGAGACAATATGTTCTCACATTAGAGTTAAATACCTCCTATTTATCTCAGCCAAGGCGAGCGGGAGAAAAGAGCAAAAGGGAAATGGAAAGCAATACAGGGGGGGGGGGGGGGGGGGGTAAGCTGCAGGCTGCGGAGACATTGCGAGACGTTCCATGACAACAGCACAGGAGGATTCTGAACCATTTTGCCTTGTGTTCCAGTTACAAACGTCACATTGCCAAACAGGAATTGCACATTGTGAAGGTGCAACTGCTTCATGTCCTATAGTTAAGACAATGGTGCACAATTGCCCGGAGCAAAAAGCACTGTGGCACTGACAAATGTAGTTTTTACTGAGAAGGAGACAATATGTTCTCACATTAGAGTTAAATACCTCCTATTTATCTCAGCCAAGGCGAGCGGGAGAAAAGAGCAAAAGGGAAATGGAAAGCAATATAGAGAGAGAGAGTGGGGGGGGGGGGGGATAAGCTGCAGGCTGCGGAGACATTGCGAGACGTTCCATGACAACAGCACAGGAGGATTCTGAACCATTTCGCCTTGTGTTCCAGTTACAAACGTCACATTGCCAAACAGGAATTGCACAGTGTGAAGGTGCAACTGCTTCATGTCCTATAGTTTATTTCTCCCAGAGGGATGAATGGTCATTGCTATTCCATGTCGATTGTCTGAATCTGAAACTGATGTAATCCACGAACGTAGAGTTTTGTTTCTGTTAAAGGTTTTGCATCAAGGCTGAAAACTTTAGCGCTTCATGCTTTGGTAGCCTAAAAATGGTACAAAATAATTATTGTTAATGAAGAAGGTTACATTTACAGGCCAATAAGCTTGAAACGACAAAGAAAAACATTAAAACAAGTCACATCAGTGTAACTAAATACACATTGCTTACTGCCCAGAACTAATGAAATCATCTAAAACAAGTGCACCATAAAACCCAAATTTAGCAAACGCGAAAATTATATTAACCTTTCGGCTTTATCATATTGAAAAGAAAATATAGAATCACAGTTCTCTTTTAATTTTCTTTTTGACTTAAGAAACAAGCTTTGAATTAAGACTGCGTGTGAATGTGTGCTGTACATGTTTGTTGTTGTGTTTGTCTGTTTACGATCCCCTCTAGTACAACAGTTTCCCTTTAGGGATTATTTTGCCATTGCCCTTGACAAAAGTGCTGGTTTTATAGTAAGTGTCGGTCAAATGCAGAGGATAAATTTCCCCATGGGGACGTACATAGGAAAAAACATTAGGGAAGTCTGGTTCACCACCGCACAAAATACAGAGGAACATTTACACGCTGGCTGGTTTAGGGTCGAGCGTCCAAATTGCACTTCAAGGAAAAAGCAGCATCAAGGCTATCAATAAATGCTCGTAACGCCATGTCTACTGGAACTAACCACCCTCCCCTGCCTTCCCATTGACCGACTCATGAATCAAGGTGTTTATGGTTTGTGACCATTAGTTTGGAAAGGAAGCATGTTGGGGGTCACTGGTTATTATTTTTTCTGTTATGGCTTCTAAGCCGCTGCCTGAACAGGCTTGTATTTATTTATTTATTTTTTTTAATATTAGCGGATTGTCACCCACACATATCATCAACCAACATGTAATGTTCACATCCTTCCAGTTCAGATGAGGTGCAAGGAAGGAACAATGAAGTGCGACACAACGAAAAGCGCAACCTGGTTGTAAATATGTTAATTAAACAAAACAACAACAACAATGTTTGGGGATACAACTAAAACACTCTTTTGGCTAATTTCAAATGACATTTGTTTCAATGAACAGGAAATGGATGTGGGTTTGTGTCCAAACAGGTGACATCAGATTGGATGCCACGCTGGAGACATGACTTGATTTTCTGGGGCAGCCAATTTCACAGTGTAACTGTAACAGGAATGACTCTCTCTCTCTCTCTGTCTCTCTCTCTGTGGTCTTTCATTTGTGAAGGTTATGGAAATAAGGCCGAAACGCTTCACAGACATGGATTCTCTCTACGCGTTTGGTTGATCTCCAGCAGTCAGAGGTGCTCTGTCTCTTGTCTTCCTTGCGTTTCTGAAGCCCGGTAGCGACTGGGTGAGCCTGGCCACAGTAAATTACCTGGCATCACTGCAAGGTTCAAGGTCAGTCGGAGCCTTGAGTAAGGTCGAATAGAAGGGACTTAGCCCTATCCACCTTCCCCAGCCCCATCTGTGGGAGCAGCCGCTGTGATTGCAGATAATTACCTCTATAATGTGCGATGTTGGGGGTGGAATCTATTTTGTTTGTCTCGCTGTACCCTCCGGATCCATTTACTTTTACCTGTGCTTCTAGTGATTGCCAAATAGTTGCTCTTGCTGTTTTCTATATTTCATATTTTCGTCAAGATCACATATCAGCAGTTAAATATTTATAATAATGTACACGTAGAATATAATTGTCAGAATTATCATAAGTCCTATGTTTTATGTAAAAAAGTACAGGGATACAGTATACCGAATGGACACTGCATATTCCTAGACGGAAGCTGATATTGTGGATAATGTCTAACATTTTGCACAGCAAACATCTTCCAGTACAGAAAACCAACATTTAAAATCTGTGTCACTGTGGCAGAGTTTTTATAAGGCTCTCGGGGTGTTTTCTGTGAGCTGAGGCATAACACAAGAAAGGCTGAAGGCAATGGGTATTTGAAAAGAAAGCTCTGATAGTATTCAGTCTTTAGCATTTGGGGCATTTCATAGTGCAGTGGGCACTGGGGGGGCCGGAGGAATTAATCCATGGCCCCTTTCATAAAGTTAGTGAATGCCCTGAGTGGTGCTGGGAGAAAAGACCTGACAGCTTTGGGAACTGATGATCCATGATGCCTTTATGCTATACTGGTCTGCATCACTATGCCTTCGTCTTCTGCTGTAGTTTAGTTTGCTGATGATAAGAACCTGACTACAATCTATGAATACAGAGAGGCTGTCTTAGTTATTATCAGACAGCATATGCGCTCAAAGACCCTCACAGCTGGTCTTCACAGCTCACTAATGCACTATGGTGCTGAGTGTTCACATAAGTCCATTATCCTTACTGGAAATGCTTCACTGTACTCGAGCAGCAGCAGTATTCGATATGCCTTTTAAAATAACTCTCTGCATCTCTTGTCGATGCATGTAGGTGAAGAGCAAGCTGAAATTACTGCCAGTAAAGTTTGAGGAGAGGTGTCACATGTTCCTGTTGTTCATCACGGACCAGTCAGTCCAGTTACAGCTCATAAGTGCATGGATCTTAAATCAGCATTGATACTGTCCGTCTGTGTTGTTGTGCTCTAGAATGATTTTTGGACCTGATCATGTTCCTTACTGAGTAATGGAAAAGAATGCAGATTGCAAATGCATGAAATTTTTTCAAATTCACTGCAATCCATCTTTAGTAATGAGCTTTGGTCCTATGATAGCTGTAACCTCCCTTAGATTGACCTTATTATGTTGGGAAATTAGTTAAGAAGATATTGGTATTTCATTAAGCAACGTGAAATACCAAGTCCACCACTGTTTTGCTGTTTCCCCCCATAGCTTCACTCATTTCTCAATATATGTTTTTCAGTTGAAAGGATGAAAATGGCTCTAATGTGAATGTGCTTTGGAATCTCAGTGTCTCACCAGGTTTAGATCCACTGATCCATTGCTGGAGGATTCAGAAAATATACAAAGCATCCAGTATTTTCCTCAGTTCAGTTTCCTCCAAAACGATACGCTGGTAGTAATATTGTCCGTTTAAAAATACGCACCCCTCCTACTGCTCAGACCCAGGGGGAGAATCAAAATGAAATTTGATAAGTGTTCTTTGTGGTGTGGTAGGCAATGTGTTACAGACGTCTATACCAGTCAACAGTGCTTCACATTTCTTTTCTAATCTGCAGAACATGCTTTCAGCTTGGTGGAATTGTCAGCTGACATAAGCCATTTCCTTCATTTCAAAGGGCTTCTAAAAGCTGCAGAGCCCACAGATCCCCAAGTCCCCTAAATGTGGCAACAAGGAGAAATGACACAGTATCGGTAGTTCAACTTATAATCTTAACACGGACTTTATTTTCATCATGGCGAACGACATTGCATATTATTGAAAAATATTTTGCTCTTTTGAAAAAAATTGTTAACAAAATTCATAATTGTGATGCTTTGCATGCACAGTTGTCTTATTCTAGTATTGTGAGCAAAGGCACGTTTTCCTCTCACTGTAGAATGAATCAGATAAAGGCCTGTTGTGTTTAAACGACACGCCAGTAAACCGCCGACTATTTTACTCAACAGTTTTGGCCACATGTGGGCGGAAAGCACATGATGAGTGTTTCATTTTTCCATTATCACAAAGTAGTCTCAAAATTGACAATTATTTAATATACGATGCATTATGATGCATAATCATGAAATCAGTAAACGTAACCACCCAGTGCCTGAGGCGCAGCAAGTCGGATAGCAGCACTGCTCGTTTTAATGATCTCATGCTGCAGTTGACTCATTATTTTTATGATTGTTTGCAGGCATTTGTGTTTGCGGCAGGGCATTCACTTCAGGCCAGTGCGCAGAAACAAAGTAGATGACGGCCATCTAATATACAGTATGTCATGGAAGGGATTTGTCACATATTGTAAAGTACATAGTTTCCATTTTGGCTGTTGAGGGCAGTTGTTATCTCAGACTGTATGATAAAATGCTGGGAGTTAATAAAGAGCTGCAAGAGGTCCCTCAAGCTCCATAAATCTGTGCAGCCTGAATCTTAGGCTAAATTAAAAGTTTCTTATGTAATGACGTGTGGGTCAGATGTGTCGTCAGACATCAAGTGTCTAATGATCTGCAACAGTGGACCATGGTCTTTTCACTAATTATGCGAGGATAAGTGGTGATGAGCCATGAAAATATGAGCCATGTCTGACTGATTTTACAATGACATTTAAAACAGAAACCATGGTCAGTTCATCTTCAGGAGTGCATTTTGGTCACACATAATATGCCAAGATGTGGTATATAATGTATAATACAGTATGTAATACAATGAAATGAAAATCCTTTTTTTAAAAAAAAAGCATTGTCCTTGACCAGTAGGTAGGCAACGATGGTTTTCATACTTGACCTGGGCAGAAGCGTCAGTCATGTAAATAGGCATTTGCAATTAAAAAGATAAATATGCCAACAGTGACATTTCACTGCAGTATTTAGCTGAACGTTATCGATGAGGTTAGAAGCACAGGCAGATGCTCCACATCTTTCCTGTAATTTTAGAGAACAAGAACTGGGAAAAATCAATGACTGATTGATTAAAGCTATGGATTAAAACAGTGATATTTAATCTGCTAATCAGAGGCTGTATATGGAGAAATGAACTGATGGTGATGCAATGTTTGTGTTTGCTATAGACTTAGTAGGAATAATACATCATATAGTAAATCCATAAAACTGTCACAGTAAGTGATAATAGAATTGTAAATTAAAGAGTGATACATAGCGATCACTTTACTGGTACTTGGATAAATATTGCTTTAAAGTCTCATTGATTTTAGTTATGTGATTTGGGTTGTTGAGCAACCGGCATCCATTCCAGGTTTCTCATTAAACTGGGTCCATAACACCTACAGAAAGGTCAACACTACATTGCCCTTCATGTGCACAAACCAATCTCCCCCCACCAGCCTCGAGTCACTCATCCATACTCACTCAGGCCCAAAAGCCCTGGCAATATAGGTCATGTGTTGCATACATGTGTTCTGATTAATAGTTTGTGCTTTATGTATCCACTGCAGAGAATTTGGCTCACTAGTCCTGATGCCGATACACAATTCGGAATCTGATCTAATGTTGGTCCGTCTGTGAACTGTATTTCTACATGGAGTCAACAAGATCTCTTTCAGTCTGCAGTGGACCACAGGATATAGGCTAACGAGAATAGGACCTCAAGTCACCCCTCCATCCATCGTTCCCCATTCATCCATCCATCCTATAATGGGTTACTCTAACCTGGCTGTTTAACACACATTAATGTCACAGCTTCCCTCAGCTGGAAGTCTGGCTTTGGACGCTTTGGGCTATAATAGCTTGTTTGGAGGATATTATCATACATGTCTGAATTGTCATTTTGTTGATTAGATGTAACACAGGTGTAAAATGTGACTTGAGTAGTATTTGTAGAAATGCATACATTTAGGTTCATGTATGTTCACATACAGTGCAGGCACATGTAATCTTAAATGTGTGTACAAAAGGTACAAACGTCAACCACAGTGTGTATTCAGGTGTGACTAATAGTGTTAATAATGGTTGCATTTTACTTGTGTGTCGCCCTGTGACCGCGATCTTTGCATCGATGCATTGTCGGCTTGAGACTCTCTCGAGAAAGCTCGCAGTTGTCATTATTTTTCCAATGTCCAAAGCAAGTTATGTTATTGTTTTCTTGGCAAAGGAGACCATTTCCCCGAATGCATTAAACTTTGATTTCTTTCAACCACCACTGTGATCAATTACTCCAATTCTCCGGCCTCTACTCGGACCAAATAGTAAATTACTTCTTATTTTCCACAAAACTCTCAGTGGACTAGGAACAGTATATATCTCTGACAGCCTTACCATTGTGGTTAATTGACCATTGAAAGTGGTCAATTACCATTCCCAGGGTCTGAACAAGAAGAACAAGCATTTAGTTCAAATACGATGCACCAGAGAGCTCAGGAAAAAAGCCCACATGACCTTTTTACATTGTAACTAACTAAATTTAAATTCATGTTACAGATACTGTATGAATCTATTTCATTACTTTCTATCATCATCCTGTGTGTATGTTTCATATATCTTATTAAAGTGGTTCTTATTCTTACACAGAAGTAGTAAGGGTGCTTTTATGTATCAGTTATCAAAATTATTACTGACGGAAATCTTGCGAATTTGTATTTTTTAGAATATTGTAAAAATGGAGGAAAACTAGAAAGCTGTTAATTATTCACATATAAATCAATATGTGGTTACAGATTGATATTGCAGTTACAGTTACAGATTCATATTTCTTTTACATAGGTATATTCCTTACCTGTTTTTATTTCACAATAAAATGTTTAATGCATGTGGCTGGGTAAAATATTGTGTTGGCATGACAGTGGAGAGAGAAGCAATTAAAAATCCCATATTAAACACTACACAGCCCAGAGCAACCTGTTAAGACAAGTTCCCATGTTTGTTTATCTATTAATGATGAATATCCATTTACTGAGAGCAAAATGAAATGAAGTGGCGCTTGACACTGATGTTCATTAATCTTTAACGAGAAACAGTGGGAGAGTGGTTATAGCGAACACGGCTCCCTGCTGTTAAGAGGTTCTGGCTGGCAGGCATGATGATGTTAGTTTTACATTAACTTGATAATATTCCCCCCCCAGAGGTTCTACAAAATATGTTTCCATCAGGGAAGGCTGTGGTGAAACTAATTCTTAATGATGTTGACAGAGCGCTTGTTAATAGTGTTTTTAGTGTGTTTTTTTTTCTTGTTGTTTTATAGAGTTGGTGTATTTTGATGTTACAGTATAAGATACACATAGTGCATATGTGCAAATGTGCAACATCTTTTCTACAGCTTATTACACACATTTCCTTTGCCATGGACAGTTGCAATACAGAATACATAATAATTGTATTAATAAGATCAAGAACCTTGTATTTTATGCAAGTTGATAATGAACTGTGGTGTCTTTCCATGTGTTTTGACATTAATGTCAATGTAGGCAGAGCCATAACATTCTCTCCTCAAAAGGGTGACATGCTGATTATTGCATGTATGATGTTTCCCATGAGCCTGCCAACATTTACTAATTTAAAGTTAGCATACAGTGCATTTTCATTTTGGCCAGTGTGTCAGAAGCCAGTAGATTCATCATCTGAGAATCTGAACACTTCTCACGTCTACATATTTCGACCGACATTGCCATCCTTAACGTTATGCTGCATGGGCGGCAAACAACAAAATAAAATATCAATTTTTTTTTTGAAGTATCCATGGACGTAATTATTTGGCCATTGGCTAAGGTAAATCTGATGAAGTGAAAATAGATTTTTCTAAATTCACCCAGCTCCACGCTTTATTGACTGGGTGCTGCAGTTGTTGTTTTTGTCTGCATTGCCTTTCTCACTTCATGTTTGATTAATTTTCAAACTCTGACTTCTACCACCCAGACCAGTACAGATACTCTAGTGTATTTAGGGTTGAGTAGAACCCAGCCATTAATCTATCACTTTCACGACACGTCCTTTGTGTATATAAGGGGCCAGCGGGTTACCCCAACACACACACAATGCAAACACACAAGCGTCCACACGTACACACGCAAATCCCCAAGATACTTCAGCGAGGTAACCTTCTATGAGCCCAACAGTTAGTAATGTGTGTAATTGTTCCAGAGAGAGACAGGGGCTCCCCTGGTATCCTGGCTGAATGGCCTCCTTTGGTTTACAGCAGGTTGCTGCTCTCCTCTCAGGCTGTATGATTAATGGTTCAGCAACATAAATGTAGGTCAACAGTGACAGCGTTATTATAACACTGTGTGAAAAGATCGCCATTATTTATTTTAGGAAAAGGAGTTGTCTGTCTGGGAATATTGATGGTGTGATTAATAGACCTGTCATGCATTGTCAGGTTATAACAATGGGTCTAAATGACAGCATATTTTATAACAAGTGGAGAGATCCGGCCTTTTTCTGCATGGTGCCTCGGTTTAGTGAAACCTTCTTTCACTATTGCCAGGGATATTATACATTAATATTATTCATGTTATATATACGTGTGTGTGTGTGTGTGCGCGTTGAGTCTTTTATATTTTTTTTTAGCCAAACTAAGCTTGATCCTCGAGGTCCAGAAAAGGTAGGCATACTGTGAGCTACATGGTGCCAGTGGCTTGCAATCACGTGCCATTGAGACTCAAGAGTCTGCTGGTTTCCATTCCAGACAAAACATCCACCACTATAGCGGCTGATTTCACTGATGAAAGTTTTAAAATGCGTCACGAAGCAGAAGAGCTTTTAGTATGTGCAATTTGTGGCATTCCTGAATCAGTTTCAGATAGTTTCTTTCCTTAAATCCAATGTATGGGATTTAAGTTTTATTGGCAGAAATCCAATAAGATAGTCACACTTATTTTAAGAGCCATATTAATATTCCATAATCATAATTGCATTAATCATAGTTTAGTAGTTTTTATGTTTTCATTCATTAATTGTCATGTTTTCACCTACTTTTTTGCCAAATATCAAATATGCAACACTTATACCTTCATCATTTGCATATTTATAGAACCCTGCAGCATTTGGCTGGACTTTGAGTGTGTCCCGAGATGATGTTTGATCCTCACCTTGTTCTTGATCTGGATTTCTAATTCAACCCAGGGGGTACTGAATTCATTATACGTTTGTTTTTCTGTCAGCATGACCCAAGAAACAGTCTTTTAAATTTTGGACTGGCTTTGGGCAAATGGATGCTGGTACAGTATGTTATTTCATTTTACAAGATGGTGTGATAGGGCTAAGGTCAGCTTAGGCTAAGGTCTATGTTCTAAGCTTTAGGATCAGTCCAGTATATCTGTGCTGTTTTTCTTTTGGAAAATGTCCTACCCTCCTGCAGCGTGGAGGATCACGTGGCCTGTGACCTCAGGCCATGCTGACCAACAAATTATTTTGGAAGTTAAAAGGTCAGGACATAATTTTACCCCCCTTGCTCCCTGAGTTGCAGGACAGCTGTCACTTCTGGTCATGTTCATTTTGAAGGAAGTCTGCCTGCAGTGAGCATATTTCATTGTCCTCTCTTTAAAAATAACAGAGACCAACCAGTGACCTGAACTGTTACATCACTGGATTGAGTTGTGTGTGCCTCACGTTGGACCAAAGCAGTGACTCATCACCTGGACATAAAGAGACGAACTTAACAGACAAAGACAAGAGGACATTGTCATTTGACTAGTGAGAGAGTGACAAAAATTGAACGTTTTCTTCAGTTGTTTTTTCCTGCCTGACATTTTAAACTCCAGAGGTTGGATAAGCAAAAACTGTTAAACTGTTTGATATGAAACTGTTTCCAGATGTTTGTCTAATGTCATCAGTTCAAAATATAAAAAAAATCTATTACTGTTATATACCACATGTCTCCAAATGCACCCTGAAGTCTGCACTCACACCTTTAAGTGCGTCTTCAGCAGTGCACATTTACATTATCTTTTGTTTTGCACAGTAACTGTGCGTGTCATTCTTCTGAGATGACGAGATGAGAGGATTATTCTCATGCAAAAGTAAATCATTAAATAACTGGTGCTTACAAACCTGTCGAAGTCCAGCTGATTTTTGCAATTCAACCGCTGCTATTCTAACTCTCTTTATATTTTGTTTACCATCTTAACACAAAATCACATTAGCTAATCTCAAATCCATTATCCTCATCATTGTCATGATAAACAGTCAACATACAATATGGTTAACGCTGTACTGAATCGCACATGAGTGCCATTTCTTTGGATGACAGCATCATTGTTGATGTGAAATAAAGACGTAAACATTAATAGCTGAGCGGGTCCTGCTTTTTTCCTCGGCAAGATCCGAGCTCAAACAGCCGCACAACACAACGCGATAAATCAAACTGTCAGTTTGGGGAACAAAGAGGAATTTGACTGCACAGTAAGGATCACTGACTCTGACGTGAAACAGGAAGAGCATTTTGTTGTCATGTAGGATTGTGGACGTGGTGGAGGGTTATAAGATTGATTTTGGTCCATAGATGTCAGAGTTCTACTGGGACATTGCTAAAATAAGTGGGCATCTATATATCATCCATGTACATACACAGGTACAAGCAGATAGTCCAAAAGGTCTTCTGCTGTAGAGTTGCAGTACTGTGGAACGGACACTAAGATGACCTTGTGATGACCTCAAATGGTCAATTGCTGTTTCTCAGATGCACTTGGTAATTAAAGATATACATGACACCATTTTATCTCAGTGCTTTGCCAGAGCACTTTTTTTTAATGCAAGGGGGGAACAACGACATGGAAAACCTATTTTTTCTCCCCTTTCCCCTCCTTTTCAATCACTACTGTAATGAATTGGCATGAATGACAAGAAGGCAGTGTAGTGAGAAGCCTTTTCCTTGTCTCCATTAGCAGGTCTTGTGTTTCCAGAGAGCATCAAAGAGAGAGGAGCAGAGGAACAAGGGAGGGGGGGGTCAGGCTGTAAGCTTCAAGCTGCACACAGAGATAAAGACCAGACATATCTGTGCGTGTGTGAGTCTGTGTGTTTGTGTGTGTGTATGTGTGTGAGTACGGCTGGGAGGGGGTGGGATTAGGTTGACTCCCTTGGCTCCATTGTGACAGCAGCTCCTAAGAAGCTGCACACTGCCACATGATGGACAGGCCTTGGAATTGCACAGATAACATCTGCCTCTCCCTCTCTCTCTCTCTCTCTCTCTCTCCCTCTCTCTCTCTCTCTCTCTCTCTTACTCTCTCTCGTTCTCATTCTCTCTTGCTGTGTAGCGTCTGTGTGATAATGTCTTTTAGCCCTAGGATGCTCAAGCTTTTCAAATTTGTGTGACGGGAAAAACGTGCAGTATGTGCACTGAAGGTCACTGCCTCTTAAAACTGTGCAATTACATGCGTTTGATGCTGCGTGTAAGTGTGTGTTTGTACGCGTTTGTGTGTGTGTGTAAAAGAAAGTGTCTACAAAGGAAGGGTGAGGCACAAAGCCTGCAAGTCATGAATGAGACAAAAAAAATGTGTTTTTGCAGAGATACTGCACTGTTAAACTGTGTGCGCAAAGAAAGGAAAGACAAGGAACAGAAGACAAAAGAGACTGCACAGTATGAAAAGCTGAATGAGGGAGAGGGAGTATAAAAGTACCATCTGAAGAGAAACTGACTCAGAGTGAAAATGCAGAGTCAGACATCCAAAAGTAAAAGCCATCCCAAAGTTAAGTTTCGTCTGTCTAATGTCTGATGCATCAACCTGCATCAACCTCAAACCTTATCCAGACAAATCCAAAAAAAATGACAAGCCTTATTAAATGCCTAATTAATAATCAATTGTTAAACCTAGCAATACAAAAATCCAGCCAAATATACCTGCAGGACAATGTTGAAACTGTGTGATTACTTTCCCATATACAGTAAGTGCTATCTACAAATATGATGCCAGTCGAAAACCATTAACTCCACTAACTGCCAGTGTTGTTTCATTGTATCAGTGTCATCATGCCTCCCCTCTCCAGGCTCATCATATACAGCTTCATCAGTGGCACTGCAGCGTAAAACTCGGCCCAGAACTGCTGACTCTTTGCTTGAAAACACATTACAGCCTGCCAGCGATTGCGTGACAGCGCACGAGAGTCAGCAGCAAGCGAGTGTCATTATTATTATCACCAGATCAAATCTGCTTTCGTGTCAACATGCGCAGCTGCACAAAAATAACAAAACAACAAAGATGTATTGTAAGATGCTTGTGTTGTGTATATGCAATGAATGAAGGCTTGTGTATGATGTTTGGCAAATGCAGCCTAATGAGCTCGTCACAAACGTCACAACAGCAAGAATGAAATTTTACTGCATGCCTCAAATTTTTGTCAGTGGAGGCTTGACTATAAGAAAACTATCATTACTGACTTACCATTACTGTAATAAAATGTTCAGATTTTGTGTACAACCACTAAAAAGTTAATTTACACTTAAACGTATATACATTTACATCTATGAAAAAGAACAATGCGTTTGTAGGCATTGTAATGTAGGTTGTTTTGTTTTGTTTGACCTCGGGGGTCAGAGACAGTCAAATGGAGCGATGCAGCTGTCGTGACCAATAAAACATGATAGGGACGATACAATGATGTTAAAAGTCCTGCAAGACATGCTAAGTGTTTTTATAGTTCTCCAGCACCCTCTGTCATCTCTTCGGTGTAATATGTCAAATTAATTCACAAAGATCTGAACAATCTACTTGAATTTAAGCAATTTAGGAAGTAATATTCTGTAGAATGGCTTTGCGTGTGTGTGTATGTGTGTGTGTATGTGCATGTGTGTGTGTTATTAAAGCCCAGAAACTGTTAATGTGCCCTGCAGGGTCTTACTGTGTATTCATGGGCATGTGTTGGATGTGCAAGTGTGTACAATGCATGGCTGCGTGGTGTAGTGACTACATTTATGCAAGTTTGTGTTTGTGTGTGCACATGTATGTGTGAATGCATGTGTGTATGTATGTTTGTGTGTGTGAGAGTGCAAGGCTTTGTCTGTGTGCGGTGCATTATTTTTCATTAGAAACAGATGAGTGACTCTGTCTATTCCAGGACTGCCCCTGGGTTTCTAGGCAAACCACCACACACATGCACACACGCACACACACACACACACACGCACACACACACACTTTTAAGTTAAAGTCAATGTCTGCAGATAACAAAAACACAGACTTCAGTCACATCAGTGGATATTTTGGATTTGCGTCTCAGCCAAACATGGCAGTTTTATCAGCATCTATAAATACAGAATGTATCGCGATACATGAACATTTAAGCACTTTTGTTCATCTAGAATTTATTTAATGACTTATGATTTGAATAGAATATGTATATAATGTTAAAAAAAAAAAAAGAATATGTATATAAATGTGTGTGTGTATGTTATGATACTGTGTGTGTGTGTGTGTGTGTGTGTGTGTGTATATATATATATATGTGTGTGTGTGACCTGAATGACGAGCCCTTCTGCTTTCAATCATGTGGATTTTACTAAATCAGACCTCAGCTTGCTAGTTGCTTGGATTATATTACCAACATGTCACTATTTGTGCTTAGTCAGGAAGGATAAAGCTGTTGGTTTGAGTGGGCAACATTCATTTTCAACTCAAAGTTAAGCATATCTCACCAGGATCTGCGTTAGATATAATACCATTATTCTATTTGAAATATTTGTCATTTTTATAAAAGCTATGTTAGTGGTGTCATTTACAGGTAAACAACAGCCCCAGCTGACACAAAATAGTATCAAGCTATGTGCTTAAAATTCAAAATATGCTTTTACAATGGGGTTTCTCCACACAAGGTCAAGAGGTGAATTTGACCTCTGCCTCCACTGTGTTGTCAAATTAGCACCACTGCAGAGAGAAAAGGCAGATAAAACGAGACTCTACACAGAGAGCAGATTACATAAGTCCTTCACCTCACATGCCTGACTGTGTGACCGCAGAATACACAAGAGATGGAAGGGATGGAAGAAGGCAGCGAGAGGAGAGGAGGTGGGGGTAGCGGAGTAAATTGGAGAAAATTAAGTGGCAGAGGGGAGAGAGGAGGGATTTGAGAGGGAGACGGGGAGAAAGAGAGGGCAGTCGAGCAAGAGGGAGAGGAAGAGAGAGAGAGTGAAGCTGATGAGAGGTTTATAAAAAGAAAAGTGAAGATGATGCATGAAGTGGGCCTCTGTCATTCCAGTTAATGCCCGTCCCCTCGCCTCACTGACAGCAAAAAGCCTGCTGCCTGAGAGGACTCGGATGTGCAGCCTGACAAAAGCCCTTATCAGATGCAGCGCAGCTTGAAAAATGCTGATGTCCCAATAAAATGTGGAAATCAAGTCAATGGGAAGGCAGAGTGATGACTGTCTGCAGATTGTCTGACAGGCCCGATGCGTGTTTTGTAAATTGCTTTTTTTAATGTACAGCTAAAAACAATGCAGGTAAAATATACGGTAGTTTCTGTTGTCACTGAGGACATGTGGAGTAAGTGTTTTGCTCATAGACATGTCAAAAGGACAGATGTTTTTTTTCCCAGTTGCTCTGGATACACTCAACCTCACTGACTATACCACTGTTGTAGTGGAATATATGTGATTCCATTTACTTGTGTGCTGTATACTTTTATACTATTTTAGAGATATAAGAACAGGGGGGCAGTCAGTAATAGGAGGTCAACCACACTTCTCTCTCTCGTGGACAACATCCTACCTTCCGAGTGCAATCACCAGCGTCCTTCAGTCTGTTTCACTTCTGTTCAGCTTTCTGTTTGTTGTGAAGGGGCTCACAAGGGGTTGCAACATCGACTCGAGATGCAAACAGCAGAGTAAATGCCACATGAGGAGGAGGATAAGCCTGAGATTTTCTTCTTTTACTTTCACACTGATCGACTGGGGAGTCGTGGTAAGCGGATAGTGGCGATAATCAGAGTGGCCTGATTATTACGTTTATTAAGACTTTACAGAAGAATTTAAAAAACTAAAAGTATTATCTTGTAATTAAGCTTATGGGCATATTCGAGATGATTGTCTCGTTGCTGTTTTTTTTTCTTATGGATTATTTCAGCAATTACAAACCCTAACAGCAGATGTCACTGTTGACCAGCTTTTCGAGTGTTGCTATGGCAAAGAACCACAGGAGAAATATAATCAGAAAATACCCCATGCTAAGTGCAGTGATGATATTAGCTTTTACTGCTGCTTATTACACTATTGCATTGTATTATATTATTGTTATCTTCTGAGTTCCATGACCGGTGACTGACTCATCAGAAGCTTTTGGCTTCATTTGACAGACGTCAGACAAAAGTCCACTGTAACCGGCCCATTTCTTTTCCTACAATCGAAAATTACAGGTCATTATTGGCTCCCATAGTACAGACTGACTGTAATTACATTAGAAAGACCTCTGACGCACACAATCAATTAGGCAAATTAGAATACATTCATTCTAGCATTCACTGTACATGCACACCAAATGGTTGCGCAGACACTCGCGCATGTAACATAAATCCAATTGCTCTCGAGCAGCTGTGGAACAGAAACGATAACCCTTTTTTCCCTTTTTACCGCTGCAGCCATCACAGGCCCTGCTGGGGCTCAGGAGGAAGGGCCACTAATTGAAAGGTTGGTCGTTCAGTCCGGGGCTCCTGCATATGCAGCCTGCATATCCAGAAATCCACAAGGTGTCCTCAAATGGCTTTGCCCTCCGTGTGCAAATAAGATGTCTGTAAAGAAGAAGCGTATGAATGGCTGAATGTGAGTCATAGTTTTAGGTAAAGACTGGAAAAAAAAATGCTGTATGAATGTAGTCCATTTATCATTTACAGTGTGTCAGTAATAATTGATGCAAACATTGATCAGTGGTCAGTCATTATTCCCACAGCTACGTGGCTGTTGTCCTCTCACAGAGCATAGTTTCTATTTTTACATTTTCCTCATGGAAACATATTTTCATCCTCCATCCAGAAGATGCAAACGAATAATTCTGTTTATTAACAATGGCTGGCTTGATGTAAATACAGATACATTCAAGCTTCCCATCTCTTGGCCACAAGGCAGCTTCAGATGGCTACTTTGATGGTATTTGTTGAAAGCTCTGATTTTTCTCAAGCTGGGTCACCAGGTCCCTTTCTTCGAACCTTCCATTATGTCTCATCTCAACTGTTTTTTTCTTGTCCACTCCTGCCTTTCTTTCCTTTCTCTCTTTTGTTCATCACCTTTTCACCACCCATTTCTCCTGCAGCCAAGAGTAGGGATGGTAATATTTGATATGTTTTGCCTTGTAATCTAAAATGATTGTGTGCTTGAACAACAGCACGATTAACACAAATACACTTTATGAATAGAACAGTGACGCAAAGCCATTTTTACAGTTCGACTTTAGGATGTGGTGACATTTGCAGCACAGTCCACGTGTTTAAAAAAAAGTTATTTTGACGTCTTCTCAGACAAAATGATGATGTGGGTTTAGCTAAAGTCACAAAATTCCCAACTCTGGAAATGGTCCTGAAAAAAAGAGAAACTTGTGGATAGCAAGGCTGAGATGGATTTTATGTCTAATAATTAAGATGCTCTCAGAATCATTTTTTTAAATCTTTTTTTCACAGCCAGTGCACACTGATAACTATCAAGCTGTTCCAACAGCGTCTCGTCCCTCGGCCAGGCGTTAAATTAATTATTAAAATCTCATTAAAATGCAGAAAATGTAAAAAAGAAAATGTAAAATAAGGCATTGTTTTGTGTTGAACTATTAAAATGATTTTGTTTTTCTGTAATTATTGTTTCTGCCACAGAGTTGGTTTTTACAGAGTGAAGAGGATGGGCTTTGCCCTGAGATGCAGATGCAGGCCGTGTCTCCTGTCACCTGCACTTGACAGTCATGGACTGGAATTCAAAGTCCAGCTGTGGATGGGTTGATTGTTCCCTACCCTTCATTTAAGAATCTTCTGTCATTTGAGGTTTTGTCATTGACAAGGAGAGAATGAATACGGACAGAAAACCTGCTGTGGCATCAGCAGAAACGCAAGTATTCTACTGGACCACTGGATTGTGTGAGAACGTGATCATGGACACAAGCTGCACTAATTTGCTCTAATTCTCTGAAGGGTGTCTGGGCTCAGGCTTACAGATAAGGGGGAAAGATTGGACGTTCAAAGGGGACAGGATGGATGGATGGTGGATGGATGGATGGTGGATGGATGGATGGATGTTCACTCTTTTAATGATTTTGTTTTTTTTGGGGGGGGGGTCTCTCATTGAAAAGATCCGATGCGATGCAAATCATCAATCGGTATAGCAATCGTTTCTATTTATTTATTTATTTATTTGTACGGCAGCACTTGTTCAGGATGCCATGTGAATGTCTGTGTTTATGTGAATGGGGGGAGGGAGGAGGAGGTGGTGGTGGTGGTGGTGGTTGGGGGGGGGGGGCTGGGGGGTATCCATTCTGACACGAGCTCCTGTCCTTCACTCCTCTCCTGGTCTGCACTCGGAATACGAGCAGGAAGAATAATGATTTTTTTTAAAAACGGACGTCCCTGGAAACCCATGCTCAGAGGTAGGTCTGAAAATATCTACTTTGATTTCTTTGTATTTATTTATTTCATGCCATTTCCGACAAAAGCGTTGGAATGGTTTATTCTTGTCAACGCGCAGTTGTGTGTCGATTTGCGGTAAATAGCCGACAAAAAAAGTTTGTCGCGCGGCTCAACAGGTCGTTGTTGTTGTTCTCTGCGGCGGTTTGCCCCATCGCAGCCTCCATTGTCATCACTGTGATAGATCGACTCCATCATTAAAGGTGATCACATTGATCAATTAGTGAAGCCCGTCCTGTCCTGCTGCCTGTAATGTGCTGATCAGATGGTCAGTGCTCTCTCTCTCTCTCTCTCTCTCTCTCTCTCTCTCTCTCTCTCTCTCTCTCTCTCTCTCTCTGTCTCTCTCTCATTCATCCCGCTGTGTTGTTAGGTTTAATAATAAAGTTAAATATTTAACCCTTCATTTAAGAATCTTCTGTCATTTGAGGTTTTGTCATTGACAAGGAGAGAATGAATACGGACAGAAAACCTGCTGTGGCATCAGCAGAAACGCAAATATTCTACTGGACCACTGGATTGTGTGAGAACGTGATCATGGACACAAGCTGCACTAATTTGCTCTAATTCTCTGAAGGGTGTCTGGGCTCAGGCTTACAGATAAGGGGGAAAGATTGGACGTTCAAAGGGGACAGGATGGATGGATGGATGGATGTTCACTCTTTTAATGATTCTGTTTTTTTGGGGGGGGGGGGGTCTCTCATTGAAAAGATGCGATGCAATGCAAATCATCAATCGGTAGCAATCGTTTCTATTTATTTATTTATTTATTTGTACGGCAGCACTTGTTCAGGATGCCATGTGAATGTCTGTGTTTATGTGAATAATGGGGGAGGGAGGAGGAGGTGGTGGTGGTGGTGGTGGTGGTGGAGGGGGGTATCCATTCTGACACAAGCTCCTGTCCTTCACTCCTCTCCTGGTCTGCACTCGGAATACGAGCAGGAAGAATAATGATTTTTTTTAAAAACGGACGTCCCTGGAAACCCATGCTCAGAGGTAGGTCTGAAAATATCTACTTTGATTTCTTTGTATTTATTTATTTCATGCCATTTCCGACAAAAGCGTTGGAATGGTTTATTCTTGTCAACGCGCAGTTGTGTGTCGATTTGCGGTAAATAGCCGACAAAAAAAGTTTGTCGCGCGGCTCAACAGGTCGTTGGTGTTGTTGTTCTCTGCGGCGGTTTGCCCCATCGCAGCCTCCATTGTCATCACTGTGATAGATCGACTCCATCATTAAAGGTGATCACATTGATCAATTAGTTTAGCCCGTCCTGTCCTGCTGCCTGTAATGTGCTGATCAGAGTCAGCTGGTCAGTGCTCTCTCTCTCTCTCTCTCTCTCTCTCTCTCTCTCTCTCTCTCTCTCTCTCTCTCTCTCTCTCTGTCTCTCTCTCATTCATCCCGCTGTGTTGTTAGGTTTAATAATAAAGTTAAATATTTAATAGTTAAGGGTAAATGTTAAGGGGCTTTAACCTGATGCAACTGTTATTTGAGTTACTTCAATTCAAGCTTGAAGGCTCAACAAATGACAATGTGTTTTTTTTCCCTTTTTCCCTTTTACTTCCAGTTCAATGTTGCACTATATTAATGTGCTGCTGTCATAGTCTCCAACTGGTAACATGATTTATACCCTGCAATAAGTCTGTTGATAAATCCCCTGGATGGATGGAGATGTGACAGCCATCACACGCAGCATCCACAGGGTGATGCCACTGTTCATTATCAGCCTCCACTACTTTCAAACTCTCCGGCTGGTGTAGCTATTTGCTTATTGAAATGGCGGAGACAAGGAGATGTAAACACAGGGTCTCCTGAGAAATCTGCAGGCGTCACATTGATCAAGATGATATGAAAACCACAGAGACAGTCAGAGTGAGTCACTTTCAGAGGGGGCGACGTTAAAGGACCTCTCAGCCCCCGTTACTTGCTGTGAGTTTTTTTCCCACCAAACACTGAGTTTACTGCGATTTCTCTTTCCTCCTCCAGAGCATCTCATCAGTGAGTAAGACAGACAGGCAGACAGGCAGGCAGACAGACAGACAGATAGAGCAGTCCACTCACAGTTTGTCCTCTGCTGCTGATGAGATTTCCCACCTTCCTGTCTTGTAAGTGTCAGAGAAAACCAGCTGGACAGTGAAAGAGAGATTTTAGTCTCCTAACAATGTATATGTACATGAGCAGTCAAGATTTCTATATGTAAGCTATCTTACATATTGCATTTCCTGGTTGTTTATCTCTCATTAGTCCGGTTTTCCCCTTCCAAACATGAAAAAGAAAAAAAAAACTCTCTGCATCAACAAATGTGTTTTAAAATGTAATTATGGCAAAGAAAGTTGCCTGTAATCTTCTCTATTTTTTCCAGGTATTGTACCATTTGGATTAAGATGACAAATGGACAACAGATCAACACACAGAGCTCTGATGAAGCATTTTCTTTTCTACTTTAAGGATTATTTTTTCTTCCACTGGCCACTATGCTACAGATGCTGAGACGATTACACCTCTACATTTAGAGCCACCTTGTCCAGCAGTTTAAAACAATGTGACCACACTGAGGTGGCCATCCCACCCACCATGATGGATTCTGGTCTGTCGTCATCCACAGATCTTCTGCACCTCAACACCAGCTGCTGCGTCAATAACAGCAACAGCAGCTGGAGTGGCCTACTTGACAGTGACTCCCTGAGACTTAATAAAACCCTGACCTCCCATCACCACTTCCACAACGTACTGCTGGGAGTCTTTCTGGGACTTCTCTCCCTCCTCACCATCATAATGAACCTACTCGTCCTCTGCGCCGTGAAGAAAGAGAGGAGTCTCCACACTGTTGGGAATCTCTACATTGTTAGCCTGTCAGTGGCAGATCTGATAGTAGGGACTACAGTCATGCCTCTGAATTTGGTGTATTTATTAGAGAATGAATGGAAGCTGGGTCGGGCTATCTGCCAGTTTTGGCTTATTATGGACTATGTGGCGAGCACAGCCTCAATTTTCAGCTTGTTTATTCTGTGTTTGGACCGCTACCGCTCTGTCAGGCAGCCACTCAAGTACCTAAAGTACCGAACTCGGGGAAAAGCCAGTGTGATGATTTCTGGAGCCTGGCTGCTGTCAGTGATGTGGATCATTCCAATTTTAGGATGGAGATCCTTCACACATGTGGACCTCAAACCCGAGGAGGAAAACAAGTGTGACACAGATTTCCGCTTTGTGACCTGGTTTAAGGTTGTTACCGCCGTCTTCAACTTCTATGTACCCTCGATCCTGATGCTGTGGTTTTACACGCACATCTACTTAGCCGTGAGACAGCATCTGAGGGACAGGGAGAGAATCATCCATCCAACCGATTCCTTCGGGGAAAATGAGATTGGACAAAATGTTAAATCCCCAGTGAGAAGTGACTCTAAATCCCCTAAGAGGGAGTGTGAGGCTGCAGTCAGACTCTCTAATAAACAACGCCTGTTGGACCAGAACGTTATGGATCAGACATATTCTCTTGAGGATGATAAAACCAACCCGGCTCCATCGAGATCCCACAGAAGAATTATGGTAAAGTGCCAGCACACTTCGCTGCTTGCCATGACAACAGAACGACTCAGAGTGACACGGAATGCCAAAAAATGCCCCCGGACCTCAGAGGAGAAGCAGCCAGATGCTGAGATTCCCCTGAGGCAACCGTCGGTGCCGCAGGACGCAATTTGCTCAGAGGGGAATTATGAGCACAAACTTCAAGCATCTTTGAATGAATGTCACGTCACAGTGCCAAACTCAGTTAGCGGCGTCTGTGATATCAGTCAGGTCTCAGATGTGCAGAGGTACACATCTTCGCTGTATAGCCACTACGACCCCAGTCAAGCTCTGCCCTGGACTGAAGAAGGGGTCGAAGATGCCAAACTGGACCCAGATAACACCGTGACCCTGCGACAGACATGGCAAAAGTTTATCGACCAATCACGCCAGCGCATCCAGAGCCTGCGAATCCATAAAGAGCACAAAGCAGCCAAGCAGCTGGGCTTTATCATTGCTGTTTTCTTGTTGTGTTGGATACCGTACTTCATAGCTTTTATGGTAACGGCATTCTGCAGAGAGTGCGTGCACCACGACCTTCACATGTTCACCATATGGCTTGGTTACATCAACTCCACTCTCAACCCTTTCATATACCCACTCTGCAATGGGAACTTTAAAAGGGTCTTCAAAAATATACTGAACATTCATTTGTGACTGACTGTGACAGGAAAAGATGCTGAACAATAGCGAAGGTGTATACTGTAAATGCTGCTGATATTCACTTATAGGAAGGGCACAATAGCCACAGTGTCCACATGAATAGACACTTTTCTTGACTTTCACATTGTAGATTCAACTATACTTGTCTTTTTAGCGTGAGTTATTTCTAATTTCCTTTATTTTTGTAACTGACTGCACTTCTCAGAATCAGGACAGCATTTGAGGATTATGTCTGGATCTTATGTTATTTATTTTGTCCAAGTTATGCTGCAATAACAAAGTGTGTCTAGGACCAAAGGACTTTCAACTCATAGGAATCTGATCTCTGAACCAGGACAACAAATTTATGCTCTTTTCTCTGGTTCTGAATGATGCAAGACAATGTTTTTCAAGAAAACATTTTTTCTTTATTTATTCATTCTTTTGCACTATAAATATTGATAAATTATTATTTTATGTCTTAAAGGCTGCCTATATATTTTCATTTACAAGGACTGTTAAACATGTGTAATGCTTTTTCAATGAGACGTTGCTTTCTCATCATTAAGAGGATAAGGGACAGTTGTGTGTCCAGGAAAAACAAAATCCTTGGCCAGTATTTAATTTCTACTCTTCTTTTTTTATGGTTTTGAAACCCTATAAAAATGTACAACAATTTATTTTGTTTTTTAATACATCAGTGCTATTTAACCTTAAGGAAGTTTCCTGGTCTGTTTTTGTGTGTTTGGCAGTGAATCAGCACAGCATATTTTACTTATGTCAGAAACCTACTTCTGTATTTCAGATTTTAATGTAAAATATAATGGCTGAAATAGGGCAGTACTTCTTAAAACTGCTTGGGTTTCCTCCAACAAAATGTAAATCAAGAAAAGTCAATGCTTCCTGTGTACAGTGAACAATGGCTGGTTGTGAGTCACTACTTAGCCAAATCAAACAAATCAGTGGGGGGTGGAACTGAGCTGGAAGAGGTGCTGATGTGAAAAAGATGAGGTGTGATTGCACTGAATACATCACTTTCAACAAAGTGGAGCCATTGACGTCCTGGCGCTGAGGAAAACCACTGATGTTTTATGTACCACAACAGGCACCGATTACTGCATATTCATTGCAATTTCTGTCCAAATGTGGCACTGTGCTTGTATTGTGTTTAAATACTGGCAGCTAAAAGCTTTGATGTTCGTGTCATTCATATGGACATTTTTTGCCAGTGTGGTTTTTCAATTTGGACAATTTAAATAAATTGTCATTGCAGTCTGACCTCATTTTTTGCTCAAGTGTTTTATCAGCGGCACCTGGAAGCAGATTGTTAGGTTATTTAACCTAACAATCTATCACATTTAAGGGTTATTTAACCTAACAATCAGCAAATTGCAGTTATTGGTGATTTAATATCAGGGGTATTCCTCGTTATGAAAATTTAGAGTACATGTGTCATTGGATAATAATCAGCTATCCCAGAGTTCCCAATATTTTCAGCCCCAGACCCCAAAAATAACCATGGCAGGAACTTAAGATGCCTAATATTGCAAGAGGTGGTTGAAGCATAAAAAGGATATTGATTTGAGCTAGTTTTCCCAATCACCTACATGCATGTGTTACAATTTTACCTACGGTGCTGCAAATTGGCCAGCTCCAAATTTATCTAGATTAACCCATCTAGGGACCGCAGGTCTGATGTTGGGACCCTGTTTATTAAGCCAAGTTCTAATTAAGGGTGGCAGCATAATGAAGGACAATGAAGAAACATTTGCGTATGAACTGGTGATTGTACTGCAAATTGTATACTGTATTTGTATGTTGTCATCTGTATTGTTTTTGTTCATGATTTCTGCCCTAAAAGCAGGGGACGAACTGGCAAAATTAAATCTGTTTTGTGCTGGTGTTCATCTATGTGCATTGTCCTTTTCAAATAAACAGAAGAAAAAATATTGACACTAACAGAATGTCTCTGTAATTTGTGTCATGGATTTGTGATATGGATTTCAAAGCATATTTAATCCTTTTGTGAAGAATAAATGTTTTCTTATGCATAACTCGGGGCGGACATCATGAGGAATACTAACTGACAGTCCATGATAGACATCTGACATTCTTGCCAGTGACTTCTGCGTGGACACTGCATTAATTTCAATGTCCCATGTTATTCTACTGTGACTTGAGCAATTACTTTTTAAAGAATGAAATGGAAAAAAATAACAGACCAGTGGTAAAGTGCTGCACAAAACAAATGTTGATTTAAAAAAAATAGTAGCAGGAATATTTTAGGAAGTCATGTGACTAATGGTACTGTATGTCTCTTTAGTGTCCTTTTAAAGCTCTGGTGAAAGCAATGACAAAACAAGTGGACAAACTTGATTTTCTACTCTTCTCCTACAGATGACTCCACCAACGCTTAAAACACTTATCTATTGTACAAAACTTTATTGTTGTCAGACTGACAGACAGATTACGCCCTAGTTAGTGCATGAGTGTAATGTGAATCCAGTTGAGAGACAGTAGTAATCTGGTTTAACCAACAGTTCACAGTGTACATGAAGCTCACAGTTTGATGTGTCTCCATATTCCTCTCAATCAATAAAAAAAAATAAGAGAATGTCATTGAACTTAAAATGACCTTTCAGAGTTCACCGAGCATCTACAAGTCCAACTGGCATAGTGAAAGTTTAACACACTGCATTAGTTCATGTCTTATGCTGTTTGTTTAGGGTGTTTATACCATTAAAGTCAAACATTTAAAAGGGTTGTTGTAATTAGTCATTCAAGCATTTTTTTAATAAAATCTTGTCGCTATACCAGGCTTGTAAATACACAAGCATCCCGATATTTAAAACACCAAAACATGGGTTTAATTGTGAGTTCGGCCGACATTTATTCCCTATTGTTTAGACTCAGTTTTTCCGATGTTTGCATCAATAAAGGTTTTTTTTTCCTGATACTGATAACTGGGGACTACATTTGATTTAATAGCATTTTGAAGTCAAAGCATATGTATTACTAAGTTTGTGCGTTTTTTCTCAGCAGCGTAGCTTTGAGACGGGCCCTGGCGCAAAGTTGTGCAGCTGTGAACTGTTGGAGCTAATTTGCGATTTCATAGTAAATATTTGTGGTGTAAATTAATTAGTAGGCGTTTTCTTACAATCCCAGTTGAGCAGACTCTCCCTGTCCGTTTCAATACAGTGACGTTTGGCCTGTGATTTAACAGATAACAGTGATATTGTGGATCGGATAGACGTAACTAGCTGCTGTCTGATATCCTGGTTGACGTCTTTGCAGACCGACATGAAAAGAAACGGGGCGTACAGGTTCCTCTCGGTGTTTTCATGCTTTATCGTGTGCGTGTTTCTGTTTTTATTTTGGTTCTTCATATTTTACTCGATGATGCTTATGCCGTGAAACACTGAAACGCGTTCTTGTCACGGTTAGCCGAGCTAGGCTAGCCGGGCTGGCTGCTTACCCACACTGCAATGCTTTATTGACAAGCCCCTGCGCGTCACATGACCAACCTCACCAGGAAATAGATTTTTGGTGAGTAAACTCGGTTTCTTCCTATTTGACAAAGAAACAAGTCTGGTTGGTTTAACGTGCACCTGGTTTATCCGATCGGTTTTTTCAGTTTTAAATCAGTTTATCGTTTAGCTGACACGTGATATTTGGTGACGCCGACTGTCTAAAAGAATATGATGAAATTTTAGCTACTTCATTCATATGGTGCACAGTAATTTAACAAATGCAAAGGTCTTGACATATTAACACATATTAAGTTTACTATGAACCATAGAGTTAAATTAATTAAGTTATATTGTGCTGTTCTTTTTTTTACCACTGAGAAATCAGCCAAACAAAACGTGGCTGGACTTCTTGTATTTGGTTAACCTCCCCCTCCCCCCAAAAAAGAATCAAAACATTTGCATTTACATGGTGGTAAAATTGGATGGGTGCAGATCATAATTCATATTCTTTCAGCTTGACTCACAGCTAACAGTTTACTCTGTTGTGTGGCAAGCGCAATGGCAAATACTTGTCATAAGATATGTGAAGACTTAGTTATGCTCTATGAACATGAATGTGATCATAATTTGGATGTGTCATGACAGATTACTGATCCTGCAAGAAGCCTGTGACACCCTTTTTTCCATCATAGCCTGTTACTGAATTTGTGATGGCATCTGACACCAGTCAAGAAGCGTCTTCTACTGCAGACCTCAAGCTGCAGTTTGCTCCCTTCAGCAGTGCACTGGAAGCAGGTTTCTGGCACCAGCTTACTCAGAAGAAACTCAATGACTATAGGCTTGATGAAAGCCCCAAATGTATCAAAGGATACTACTACAATGGTGAGCATTGTAATTCGATGGTATCAGCTCGGCAGTTGATTATTATTATTATTTTAGAATATTTCGATTTATATGCATCATTTAATAAATATGCTCAATCTGTAGTTTCACAGTAAAACAAGGTGCACAGTAAAACACAATTTGTAATAAAGCTGTATGTCAAAAATAAGAGCTTAATGGCATTGTTAACCTTCATTCATTCATTCATTCATTCATTCACTCATTCACTCATTCACTCATTCATTCATTTAATATATTTTTGTCCTACAGGTGACCCAGTTGGTTTGCCCACACGCCTGACTCTGGAGTTTAGTGCATTTGATGTGTAAGTATAAGGCAATATATATGTTTTCATCATGAAGAAAAACAAAGAATAGACAAACTCACTATAAAGTCTGGTAAGATTAGGTTTGTACTAAATTTGTATCAACCACATTAACATGGTGACATGATGAAGTATGTACCGGACCATCAGGTTCATAAAAATGTTTCTCTCTTCTTTTAGTGATGGTCCCACCCCAGCTCGTTGCTGTCCAGCTATTGGAACACTTTATAACACGAACACGCTTGATGCCTTTAAGACCACAGATAAGAAAGCTCTGCTGGAGAAAGAGGCCAAAGAGGTAACAGGCATGCAGTGGAAAACTTCCCAGAAAAGGAATAGGTATCAAAACAGGTCACAAAGTTTTGTGATAGAAAATTACAAGTTTCCTGCTATCTTGTAGATATGGGATTCCATACAGTCTGGGGCTGCGTTGAAGGACCCATCCATCCTCTGTCGATTCATTCTGCTGACCTTTGCAGTGCGTATAAGCAGCATTTATCATACATATGTTTAATTTTTTTTATGACATTATGTGTGACAATCTTTGTGTTTTTCTAAATCCCATTTTATGACTGTTTTTTAGGATCTGAAGAAGTACAATTTTTATTACTGGTTTTGTTTTCCTGCACTCTGCTTCCCAGAGGGGATAAAGATTGTCCAGCAGCCTTCTGACTTAGAGCAAGCTTTCTCAGCAAAACAGGTAGGCTTCATTTATACATTAATTCAACAGCTGTAGTCAATCAATACTATAGTATCCTTCAGTACTAATATTCTGTCTGAAATGTACAGGTTATATAATCCTGGATTCAAGTTGAGTCTCTAACAGTATTTTTAAAAGAGAAATCAGAATGACTTACAAACAGCTTGACGTAACACTTCACCTATTTGATGATATACATGATTTATCAGTGTGTTTGTTCAGGACTACAATAATGTAGCAAGCTTTTGTACATATTACTGAGGCCTCATTATTTCTCATTCAGATCACAGCCTTGCAGGAGGCCTATGATGATCTTCTGATCAGAAGAGGGTCCAGTGCACTTCCTTACTTCCTAATGAAGTACACAGATGACACGGTTCATTTGGCTCCCCTTGGGGACTGGGATGGATTTTTCACTGATACTAAGAAGGTAATCTATATGATTTTATTTTTAAGTCCAAATCCTCCAGATTTTCTACTGAGAATCCTATATACGGTAATTTTTTTTTGCAGGTGGATGAATATAGGAGACATGAAACTTAATACATAGCAGTACGGACACGCTTTAATGTGAACACACCTTGTTTGGTTTTTCTAGGTTACTGTGGGTGTCTACGATCCATGTACGCTGTCTCAACATCCTGGTTGGCCTCTGAGAAATCTACTAATCCTCCTTGCTACCCGATGGTAAACCCTACTTGTGTGTGTGTGTGGGTGTGTGTGTGTGTGTGTGTGTGGGTGTGTGTGGGTGTGTGTGTGTGTGTTTAGTTTTGACTTTTGTGATTTCACATGTTTTATTTCAGTTATAGTTCATATCCTTGTATGTGTTTATCATTTGTATATTTTATTAATTGTTGGACATTCACATGTGTGTGTGTATGTGTGTGCATGCGTTTCAGGGGTTCTAAGCTGGACACAGTGGAGGTGTTGTGTTTCAGGGACAGAACTCTGCAGGGAAGCCGCTCCATTCAACACAGTGTCATTTTCCAGGTCAAACTGCCTGAACTTTCCAGCAACTCGGGTACAGTAGCTGATTGCATTTCCCTTTTGTGATTATGTCTGTGCATGTGACAGTATGTAAAATGTATGTGTTGGTATGTGATTTGTCTTAATTCAAACATCCATTTGTGCTTGTGTGTGCACCTGTGTGAATTTCTTTGTATATTGTACTGATATGAAACAGTCTTGGTTCACTCTCAGCTGAAGCTGTCTGCATCTTTTTCAGGACACACAAATCCCACACTGCTTCTCAATTATTTCTCGATCTATTGAAAAGGGGATGAAAGCAATTTAAATGGTAATGACAGCATTGGGGGAAAGGGACAGGTCTGTGAGCTGTAAAGGTTTTGTTGGGTTCAGATGAGGTAGCTTTATGTACCTCAGTCTACCCTGTCAACACATCACAGGGTTCAATTAACTCTTAGACTATGTATTCTAGCAACAAAAAGTGATTCAGCTATTCGACTTTTATATGGGTACATCTTGTATTATTTTTGTGTATATAGGGTGAACTGACACCATCTGTTTTATTCTTATATCTCACTTGGTAGTGCATAATATTTTTCACAGCTTGTCCTAAGAGTGTAGGTTGGGAGAAGAACCCTAAAGGTGCACTGGGACCCAGAATGGTGAACCTCAGTGAATGCATGGACCCTAAAAGGTAACATATATTAAAACACCAATGTGTTGAATCTTAAGGGTTTGAGTAAATGTTGCTGGTTTATATCTATACCTGCTGAAATTAATGTTAAGGTAGGTCCTTGCTGATATTGACTGGCTGTCTGCAGGCTTGCAGAGTCATCAGTGGATCTGAACCTGAAGCTAATGAGATGGAGGCTGGTTCCCTCCCTGGACCTGGACAAAGTGGTTAACACAAAGTGTCTTCTACTGGGAGCTGGGACTCTGGGCTGCAATGTCGCCAGGACCCTAATGGTAAGGATAGAAAAACAAATACGCCATGAAAAGTATACAGTACTTTGTTGTGCGTGCTCAGTATAAAGTGCAATGTGCGGTGTTTTGCTTGTGCAGCTCAACATTGTTAACAGTGAGTGATGTTAACAATAAGCAGCTAGTTAATAATAATAGGTTGTATTAACTGCCCGTGAATGCATTGTGTTGAATAATAAGTTTGAAAAACACCCTCTACACTCATATACCACTTAAGATCCTGCTCAAGTCAATAAACAGTGGTACTTTAGGTATTTAAAAACAGTCTGATTAAAAATGTGCATTCGATTTGCATTTGTTTTCCAGGGATGGGGAGTGAGACACATCACATTTGTAGACAATGCCAAGATCTCGTACTCCAATCCAGTTCGGCAGCCGCTCTATGAGTTTGAGGACTGTCTTGGCGGAGGGAAGTCGAAAGCCATGGCAGCTGTTGACCGACTCACCAAAATCTTTCCAGGCGTGGTGAGTACTCACAGTCAAAAGAACAAATACGGTAAAATAAAATAAAACTGCTTAAACTGCGTAAAATATAAAGTCACGTTACTTGCATAGTCATAGTAGTGGTTTCATTGCTTTGTTAATTAATGAAAAGGCTATGTTGTGTCATATTACAAAGAATAAAAGCAGCCAAAAGCACAGCATGGGTCTGCCTTGGTGTGAATGCGTGGAGGCCTATTTATGACATACACCTGTGAGCTATTGCATTGGTTGTTTAGTCATAAGATAAGCTGCAAGCAGTTTAAAATATGATTCGCTTTCATGAGGTGTCCATACACAAAGCAAAGCAGTGGAATGCATTAATTGACACGAGGACCAGGTTCAAACAAGCTTAATGTTATTTCTTCTGTGGGTGATGTTGAGTGATATTTACATGATCACTGGTAGTGTAGGCACCAGCAGATTTTTTTAAATCTTTCATTTTGTCAACAATCAGGTCAGAGCTGGTTGAAGATATCAACAGGGACTCACTTAAATTAAAGGTTATGGGATGTTTAGTAGAGAAACTGGAATAAAATTATAATCGCTGTTACTTGAAATCAACCCTTGAAAGCTTAGCAACACTTGCGTCATAGTGAAATGTAAATTCAAGACTTGGTTAACAGCTCCCACTCTTGAAATGAGGAGTGTGAAGGCAAGTTCAGTCACTGATTCAGTCAAAGTGGCATTTCTTCTTGTTAAGATCTCACATCTCATCTTTGCATCTTCCAACCCTCTTTTGACGATGAAATTACTCTTGACATTTACGTTTGCCTCCCCGTTGAGTCTGCTGCTGTGGTGATCGTCACAGTAATATAAGTTTGGCACTGGACAATTGAGGACACGACGCTATTTTGTTCACAAATGTGCAACACCTGTTTTCTTTGGCCTTCCCTGTTTTTAAATAATATTTTATTCTTCGTAGAAGTGTAAATGGTGATTTATCTTAACTGTATCTGATTTATCTTAACGGTCTGTTAGACCGCTATGGCGTAGTACACCAATGTGCTCGATGATCAGTACTATGCCCTCACTTATTTTCTGATCCTGTATGACCCTTTCATGATGTTAATTGTTTTCTGTCCGGTTTTCCATCCTCTTCCAGAATTCAGATGGTTACAACATGAGCATCCCCATGCCTGGCCACCCGGTGAATTTCTCTCAGGCGACTCTTTCCCAGGCCCAGAAGGATGTTGAGCAGCTGGAGAAACTGATTTCAGAACATGATGTCGTTTTCTTACTGATGGATACGAGGGAGAGCCGCTGGCTGCCGACGGTGATAGCCGGCAGCAAAAGGAAGGTGGGAAGGAACATTGTACAGTGTGCACTGTTAACACAACACTCACACTGCTATACACTGCAGGGAGTCGGGTTATAGGGTGAGGTAATTAAACACACTGTGCTCTTTACTGTGTTCTCCAGCTAGTCAATAAGAGAATGATTGCTGACAGTTATGTCTGTAGTATTAAACTAATGTCACAATATATATTTTATTTTGATAGTGGTTTTGTGATAATTGATGAACTGATAAAATGATACTATTAATAATGCAGTTACATTGCAGCTTTTACTGTACTTTGCTTTAATTTTTAGCTAGAATTTAAAAGGTGAAAACCATATGAGTTATCGTCCAGGAAATTTAATTAGCTTACAAACGTTGGCCAAAGTGTGTCTCTTCAAATTGCATTAGCTGCCAGGTAATGTTAGATGTATTGAATATTGTGTCAGGAATAACATTGATGCAGCTCTTACATCACTGGATGCTGTTAAGCGTTTTACGGGATGCTGATTAGGTTTCGTTTGTGACTTGTTCATTTAGCCATTTTTGCCACAGGACTGTTTAGGACACAAATTGGCTTTACAGTTTATTTCCTTTGCTTCTCTGAAAGTCTTATTGTTCTCAACATTTAAGAGCCTGTTATCATTTTATGACGTTGCTTTTGAAATGATTCAACGTCTTGTTATTGTTTGAGTAAGACAAGCCATTTAGTTCATTAGATTTGGCTGAAATGTGCTTTGTGCCTGTGTGCATTTAGTGAAAATCGAAAACATCTCTATTGACGCAAAATCTATTTAAGATCTTGGATGGTCACTGCTTTGTCCATGTATTTTACAACCATTATTCACCATAATTGTTGTCACTTACTCTCTAGCTGGTGGTGAATGCTGCTTTAGGCTTTGACACATTCGTCGTGATGCGCCACGGGTTAAAGAAACCCCCGATCAGTCAGAATGCTTCTGCAGGGGCAGACTCTTCCACTTCCTGTTCCTCTGCATCCTCTTCATCCTCCACACCAGCTGCATCTGCGCCCTCCATCCCCGGATCCTCTCTGTTCTCCAACATCCCTGGGCACAAGCTGGGCTGCTACTTTTGCAATGATGTTGTGGCACCAGGAGATGTAAGGGAAAAGACATGCATATACTCAGCTCAAAAACACACACTATGAAAACAATGGGATTATTAGAATTAAATCAGGTGGGATTTTTGCTTTTTGTTAGCCAATAATAATTGAGTTGTGTTCATCAAAGTTTTATATTAATTTATTAAATGCATACTTGACAGTTTGTAATAATTCTTCATTGAATATCACCTAACTCTGCAGTTTCAGTCTGCTCTGTGGGGTTGTTTACTCTTGTACTTTTGAACAATTGTATTGGGCTTCCAGTCAGCAGAAATCCTGTGTTTAAGAGGGATGTAAAGGGATGCCTGACACAACCGGTGGGCTTCTGAGAATCACATTTTCTTGCCATGCACGTTCTGCCTATGCTTATTCTTTTAATCCCTGACACTCTTGTTTCTCTTTTGATATTTTGCGCCCCCTGACCTTTTGATATGAGTAATTTGTGATAGCTTTTCATCAGCTATAGAAGCCTGCTGTAGGAAACTGTGCCATTCTTCTCTGACTTCGGCTTTAAATGCCATGTGGCTCCAGCTTGCTGTCATTGATTATGGAAACATTACCATTTGAATCGAAGGCATAGCCTCTCTGTAAATTCTAAATGTTAGATCTTAATTTGAGTCTGAATAATGAACGGATAATTGAATAGATAGGGAACTATTATATCATGTAATGGTTGTTCTCCCCTGAGATTTGTTTGTGGATTGAAGCAAAATGATACACGATTTTAAAACCTGTCACTTGTCTCGACCGCTGGATAAGGCGATTGTCTCCTAATTGTAGGAGGGGAATAAGTGGATCAATAAACAAGCTGAATGCCACCAGTATGGACACTCAATGATCCTTAGGCCTGCTGATTTTTATCATCAGCTCTTTATGCTATTGTTGTATGTCATTGTTTCTTGTCTTTTTTTGAAACAGTCTACCAGAGATCGGACACTGGATCAGCAGTGCACAGTCAGCCGACCGGGTCTTGCCATGATCGCTGGAGCCCTGGCCGTTGAGTTGATGGTGTCCATTCTGCAGCACAGTGAAGGGTAAATTAGGACTTGTAGTAAAGTACATAATAAAAAGAGAAATTGTAGTGATCCACAGAAACATAAATCATCATCCATTATGAAAATATAAACAAAGTGCATTGCATTGTCAGTGTTTTCTCCGTTTCCTCTGACGATCCTGAATAAAAAGCTCAGGAGGCAAAGAGAAGCAGGAGAGTTTTCATGTTCTGAACTCTCTCTCTCTTTACCTTTTGTCGTTGTGTTGCTACTTCCTTTACAACCTTCCTTGTATATGCCCTCTGTTTTCTTGTTTTTCACTTTGACAGGCAATTTGACAGACTTTTCTCACTTTGCAAAACATTTCTTAGGTCAATGTGTGATTTTATATAAGTTATCCAAAAATTGTCTGACATTTTAAACTGTCCATACGTACTTCTCAAGAAATCTATTTAATGGTCAATAGAATTAGACCTCGTAGTTGTCGGTCAGGGGTTTTTTTTGGACAAACTTTTTTTTTTCAATTTACTTAAAAACAGAATCCTTGTCTTTCTTTGTCCCAACCAGAGGCTATGCTGTGGCCAGTAGCAGTGATGACCGAATGAATGAACCACCCACTTCTCTGGGTCTGGTGCCACACCAGGTCAGACACACACGCGCACGCACCACAGTTGCTTGCATAAAGACATTCTGCACTGTTTGCCCATTCACCCCAACCTGCTGGCCCCATAAGCCTAAAATTCAGCATCTTTTATTGGCCTCTTTTCCAGAATGGTCTTGGTAGGGGTGTGTTGAAGGGAGAGCCAGCATGGCATTGTAGGACAGTACCCTGTCACTGCTTTGTTACATGTCACTTCTCTGATTTCAGAACACTGGCACTGCCATCCGAAATCACAAAACAAAGCAGCACAGCGCCTGCCTGTTTTTATTCAGAGTAAACAAGTAAGACGCCATAACGAGGCAGCAGGATCTCTGGATGAAATCTGGCTTTGGCTTTTATATGTTCTTCTCCCACTGATGGGGTTGCTATAGAAATAAAAGCAGCTTCTTCAAGGGAAAAAGATAAAGCGTGTGTGTGTGTGAGTGTGTGACCAAGTTATTGTTCATGTTAAAGGGCCCGAAGTCTTTTTATTCAGTCACAGGGGACTTGCCTTTCCAATGGGAACAAAAGTCCTCACAACAAAGATCCAGACTCAATTTAGACTGAGGTTAGGGTTTGTCTCCAGCAAGTGTGTGTGCGTGTCTCTGTGTGTGTGTTTGTGTGTGTGAAGACTTTGTAGAACCTTAAGTGAACTAGATCTAGGTTATAACATGTATGCGACAAGCCCAGGAACGATTTGCTCTGCTCCGATTGTTGTCTACAGTATTGCTGATATTTTGGGTTTGGTTTCATGTCTTTCTGCATTTTGGAATGAATTGGAAGTTCAGTTTATCATGTCTGCAATTTTGGAAAGAGCAGGGGACAGCAGTAATGATATACTGAAGAGAAATGGTTGCTAGAATAAGTATCTCAGAGAAAGACTGGGTCATATTTGAGTTTTTTCCTGAAAATGAGAATGGCCGTTTCCATTACAAGGGAAATACATCAAGACTTGTTTTTCCTAGAAAAAGAATTTCATTAACTGTGAAAGGGAATATGTTTTATGATATACTAAATCGTCCCCATTTATATCAAAATATGTGCAATATGGTTCGACCTTCATCGAAGTTACATTAAGAATAAATATCTGTAATAGCAAACATATATTTAAACGTCCTTCAAACTTTCACAGTTTAATGACATCAACAAAAGACAGCTCAAGTTAGGAGTCCATTCAATTAAACAGGTATTGAATTCTGAGTTAGAATAACTTTCTATCTCACATGGTTGGGAAACTGTATTTATAAACTTTGTGATTCCTGACAGTGTATTTCCCACTCATCCATTGTAGTTGATTAAATTAATTGTCAAAACAACAGGGTGAATATTAAAATGACGGAAGATTTGGCTCCAAAAAACAAAGAAAAAACAAGAGAATACATTTTTTAAAATTATTTGTAAGTTTAGTAAAAAAAATGTTTATTTTATGTGCTAAAATGCTTAATGCTTAAATCCCTTGGGAAGCATAACAGACACATTGGTTATATATTCAGGGCTGGAATGGTCACTGAATAAAGGAATACCGCAGCTGTGCAAACTGTCCTCCTCCGTACTGAATATTATTACACACTTACCTCAGCAGCCCCTCCATTTGCATCATCGTCCTCATCATCATCAGTATTCATCATTTTAAAAATCTGAATCTCTGCCATTTACTTGACACCCTTTGCTGCTCATGGTATTTTAGCCAAATCATCCAAGAGGAAAAATGCATACAAATACAATGTGTGTGTGTGTGTATGTGCGTGTGTTTGTGCGTGCATGCGTGCGTGCGTGCATGTATTTTCAGGAATCACTGTGAATGGCTTATTTGTGTGATCAGCTGTTTTTTACATATGCATATAGAAAAAGCGAACCAAGGCAAGATGATGAGAAAATGAAGATCAGGATGAAATGGAGACTAAATAATATGCATGAGAATGTGTGTGTGAGTGCACGTCTATATATTTCACCAGCACTTGCCTGATAACACATCACTCTGCTGTTGAGTAGTTTGAAGCTGTAAGACATGTCTGTGGTGCTACAGTGACAATCTGTGGTGAGTTAAAGAAACTGCATCATATTTTATTTGAGCAGGATTGTACAGTAAATATAACTTTTTTGAGATTTTAACTCAAACACCGGAATCCATTATTATTATTATTATTATTATTATTATTATTTAAAGTGAGCAGCAGATAATGAAATACAAGGATTTACGTTCCAGTTATTCACAATAGAGCATCTATATGAAGAGTGTGTTTTTTTGTATAGCAACTCATCCATTCATGTCCATCTCACTTGCCCACGCGCACCCTCTGGTGTGACTAACTCATACGCTCATCCTCTCCGTTTGTTAATTTATTCACTGGGACTGTTTACTGTGCCCGTTTTCTTCTCATACTCATGTTGTATTTGTGCTGCGTCTTTCAGCAGTTAATCTCTTAATCCCTCTGTCTCCTTTTCAGTCTTTTTGTGTGTCCTTGAATATGGCATTTTAATTGAACTCATCAGCAAAGTGATGGTAGGATGTTAAAAACATGAAGAAATAATAGAAAAATTGTGCATTCTGAAATGAGCCTCCAGTTGTGTTGCAGATGTAGTATTATTTTTTTTTTTGCCAGATTAAGCACTGTACTATATTTTTAAAGTTGTGCAGTTTGAGATGACCATTTTATCGCAGTAGTCTCGTGTTACTGCACAGACGAGGCTGGAGCAATTTTGGTCCCATGATAAATAATTAAAACACGGGTGAAGGAAATGTCATGTTGTTTACACCCACATGCCAACCCAAGAACTAAAAGCTTTTAATTACACCCCCATTCACATACTGTGCATTATACAGCAATTGGTCACAAATGTTTGATACATTTGTCAGTTTCATCAGATAATTATAGTCTGGATGTAATTTTATCTGCTGGTCCATGTGCGTCACCAGAAAAACATAATGGGTGAAGCTTTTATTATCAGGAGGATGTGAGTATAAGAGAGGAGGAAAGCAAATGGGAATATTCTGGTTAACACGTGTCACTGAAGTGATTTGAGTGTGCGGTTGTGTTTGTGTGCCTGTTTGCATGTGTGTGTGTTTGCGTGTGTGTAAGTGGAGGAGGCTCTTTGGTCAGTAATCAAGGTAATTAGCTGTAATTACTGTAGCCAGAAATAGGAGTGGAGGCCTTCAGCAGAGAGATGTGTGGTATAAATGTTTCTTAGAGGACGTTCTACAGACTGTCTGGCACCAGAGGGCGCTCTCGGCCTGATTTTTTTGAAAAGTGAAACAAAGTCAAACTATTTTCTGTCTCTGAAATGCCTACTTCAGGTTTTTGTACTGCTACATTTACTTTTGTTGATGAGAGATGCAGGCTTCAAAAACACTTCCCCACACAAATTAGAGACCATTCTTGAAAATGACACAATAAAAGAACCAGAGAGCCCAAAAGACCTTTTTATATTTCTTTTTAGTTGGCATGTGTTGTCATCAGCTTGTGGGGTTTAGACTCTTTGTCTTCACATGATTTAAATGTGTATCCTTAAATAATTTGAATGCTAGTTTCTGTATCCTGTGTGTGCCACTTTTAATTGTTGACAAGTGATTGAAGAGCTCCTCCGTTTCATCTCAGCTTGACGTGTTGATTTCTCCTCCACAGATCCGAGGCTTTCTGTCCAGGTTCGACAACGTCCTGCCTGCCAGCCTGGCCTTTGACAAATGCACAGCCTGCTCACCCACTGTAAGTGGCAAAAATGGGATCTGAAACGTTAATATTATAAGGTCAAAGTCCAATCTTAGTAGCAGGACAATGTTTGAGAGTTTGATTTAACTTTGTTGAGGAGGTTGAAACAGATGCGGATAGACAGGATGTGATTTACTTATCGGATTAGATCCTGTCACTATGTAGCACAAAAACACAAATTGTAGCCTTGGCAAAAACTGGGGGGTGGATTCCCCTCGCTCTCATTTCCACATTGTTAGGTTAGTGGGGCTGTGTTGAAATGTTGTTCCTTGAGGAATACTGCACACACACACACACACACAAAGAGAGAGCGAGATATGTTGGGAAAAAAACATATGGTAACAATCAGGCAGCAGTTGCTCATTGATGTTAGTGACTGTTGTATGAGTGGATGAGTGGCATGAGCTCCCACCACTGCAGTGTGAGTGTGTGTGTGTGTGTGTGTTGAATGGTGTTCGTGACCCAAATCAGCCAATTGGGTTGAGAGAAATCGCATTCGCTTCTTTACGCCACACTGTCACTGACGTCCACAGCCAACTGGCCAATCAGTGGCCCAGGTGGCCCTGGGGTTTGCAGCGCTGGGCAGTGTGACTGGGTGGCGTAGACTAGTATAAGACCAGCGTGGAGGAAGAGAAAACCACAACTTAGAGAAGGAAAGAGTTAAAAAAAAAGAGCGACTGTAGGCTGGGGGAGGAAATGAAGAGTGGTAGTGCATGGCTGAAGAAAGAGTGCTGATGAGTGGAGGGCTGGTTTTTTCTCTCTCTCTCTCTCTCTCTCTCTCTCTCTCTGTCTCCCCTGATCTCAATGCAGTCTTTGTGTTTATAAAGAGGTCATAAAGCCCCAGATCTATCACTTTCATGTGAAGACAGAGCAAGAAACCAAGTGGCTGAGGGGGGAGGAGCTGGCCAGCTTGTCCTCTAGAAGTTTGAAGTTCTCTCCACCTACGCTGCTTCAGGAAAAAAAAAACAACTCTGAAGTTCCACCCCATCTTAAGGTGTCATGTTTCTGCCCGTGTGACTGATGAGATTATTCGCTCTGCACAGAGGCCTCGTACGGTTTGATGGGAACTGGCCTTTATATTCCAGAACAATGGACAACATGGTTTAGGGAAGACGATCCTTCACCATGGCAGGAATTAAGGTTACGTTGTGAAATTGGCGAATGTGTTTCAAATCAGTTCATTCCACCCACACGTCTTTTTCCTCTCTGCTTGGCATTGTGCTTATCTGCCTGTTCACTCTTCTCCTCTCTGTCGGCCTTCTCCTATTTCACTTCTTCCTTTTCCCTCCATCTCTCAGTTCGGTCCGACCTTCTCTCCCTTCCTGTTCTCCCTCCCACATATCGCTCCTCCCCTGTGTCCCTCTGTCCATCTTTCAGTCCTCCACTGTAATGTGTGAGTGCCTGTCTTTGTCTTTTGTGTGTGTGTGTGTGTGTGTGTGTGTGTGTGAGTGCATGTCTGTCTGTGTGTACTCCTGCTGCAGTCAGCTGTGTGCTGCCAGGTCACTATGGAAACAAAACAATTCAGCCCCTGTCTGGGCTGGAGCAGTTCCTGTAGAGTTAGAGCTTTTCACTCTGCGTTTTGTGTGTGCGATTTGTGTGTGCGTGTGTGTCCATGTGCATGTACGTGTGTGTGTGTGCTCTCTCTGAGGCTACAAGCCAGTAAAGCTCCATGCCAAAGAGTAAATCACAGCTGACGTGGCTTTGTCTAAAACCATGCCAGGCACCTCTTTCTACAACTACTTGTGCTAATACTAACAAATATGATATCGCAACTCGTTGAGGAAACATTACATATGGTGTCTCAGACTGAACTGGTAAATAATATAGCTATAGATTTGTTCCATTAAACCTCTGAACGATGTAAAAGGCTAAAATTCAATTTCTAAACAACCTTTGTTGTTAATAGCATGACAGGAAATGAATTGACAGAAATTGGGGTTGGGGTTAACGTGTAAAC